>JAWZYT010003692.1:42500-55000 GCA_034508575.1 Petrolisthes manimaculis | reverse complement strand
AATGCAGAAAGAAGATCCCGACACGAGACAGCCTGGGCAGCGGGGAGGGTCCGGGGGTGATCAGGCAGATGGACCGTGATAAAGGCCACTGACGGAGTGCGGGTACTGGCTAGGTTGACGGGCTGAGGGCGGTGTTGGTGAGGGTAGTGTCAGGTGGGTGTTAGGTGTCTTCAGGGGGACTCACGTTATTATACTCTAGGTGGGATTGGCTGGCCTAGGTGGTACGTGATGGGGCTGGTGGTGGTGTGGTGTGGTGTGGTGTTTGTGGTGGTGGTGGTGTGGTGTGGTGTGGTGTGGTGTGGTGTTGGTGTGTTGTGTTGTGGTGATAGGGGTGATAGGGGTGGTGTAGAATGGTGTGGGGTGGTGTGGGGTGGTGTGGTTGCAGCAGAAAACAGGCCATCTTAATATACAAATAGATAATCCGTTTTGTAGCACAGTTTTGAGGAATCAGCAGTTCTTCAATTAGCATAGTTTAAAGAATGGGTGAAGGGATGGAGGTGGTATTTCATGATCGATGAGGAATTTGACATCTATATCAGAAAGAGACTCGCCTGAATACTTTCGGTAAAATATTTCCTCTTTGGGAATATTTTGAAAGATTAGCGAGCAGTAAAGATAAAAGGTCGATAATAAAAGGCCCCATAGTGACATTCTCCGTTTGTTAACTAGCCCATTGTCTCTCACTCGCCAGTCCTATAGGTTGTATTGGCTAAGATGAAAAGTCAAAGTTTTTATCTGTTTCAATATTTTAAGAGTGTCAAGGGGAATAAATCACGAACTATTAATATCACACGTGCGTCTCCCTCACACCTTAACCATAATACCAATAAAGATATACATACATACATTCATCCAGGCAAGTCAAATTTAAAGCATGCAGTACGTAAATAAATAGATGACGATGTATTTAGCAAAGGCCAAACTTTTTATACATCAGTCACTCTTTTATACAATCTCACTCTTGGGAAAAACTGAGATAATGTGATGTGATGTGATGTGATATGCTACTTCGGACACAGACGAGTAAATACAAAAAAAGTAAAGAAGTCTCACTCTCTTTCGTACAGCAACAGAATGATATACAGAAGTGAGGTGTGGCAGGTGTCAGATGTCCACCATTACCCATCACTCCTTTCAGTTGGATATAAGACTCACCAGAACACCTTA
Organism: Petrolisthes manimaculis; assembly: GCA_034508575.1. Lineage (NCBI taxonomy): Eukaryota > Metazoa > Arthropoda > Malacostraca > Decapoda > Porcellanidae > Petrolisthes > Petrolisthes manimaculis. The sequence goes on along the minus strand of JAWZYT010003692.1, from coordinate 53,833 downwards.
AAAGGGTCTTCTCACTCTTCTGTCTCAAAGGAAATAAATGCACTTATTATTTATTTTGTCAGTTCTAAAGTGCTTAAACTAATATTTTTTTTTTTTACAATAGTTCGTCTCCCACTATTCCTAAAAACACAATATAAATTTCCACTGTTGTCAGCACTTAAGGGGGAAATTTTGTGTTGGTAAATCTGGAGCAAGTGAATCCTCCAAACTATTCCAAGCAACAGAACACCATTATTTTTTTGCTCTTCTGGTCCTGTTTCCTAGCATACAGTACTTTCGAGGCATCAAGGCACTCCAATGTAACAAAATATAATTAAATCTGAGCTATAGTCTGTTCAAAACTTGTGTTCTGCTGGCCTCTTATGCTTAGATAGATAGAAATAGATAGATAGATAGATAGATAGACAAATAAGAGATAGATAGAAATAGAGACAGATAAAGATAGATAGAAAGATATAGATAGAAATAAATATAGATATAAAGATATAGATAGAAATAGACAGAAAATGGAACAAGTTTTGAACAGAGTATAGCTACAAAGAACAACAACACAGAACAACACCTAATCCAAGAACAATGATCTGGCCTTGACACACACACACACACACACACACATACAGAACACACCGATCAGTAGGAGAACAACAGCAACTCAGCAGTAAAATTAATGACTCTCCCCAACTTCCAAATAAAGCACCTTCACCAAACGTTGATATATTGACAGAATGTTTTCAAGTCTGCCAGGCTACTACAGACGCTACGGTACACAGTCATGGCCAAGAGTCCTATATCTATCTAGTGAATGGAGTCGTGGGAGTGAATCTTATGAACCAATATGTATTACAGAGACCAAAAATAAAAATAAAATAAAAGCTATAATTTCACGCCGCATTTCGATTCAGTTTCAATTTGTACTGTATGTGTTGTACTATTGACCGTGACTGTACAGCTGTCAATGTGTGCCAGACTAAAGGGAAGAGAAAGAGGACAGGACGGAAAGGGAGAGAAAAAGGACAGGACGGAAAGGGAGGGGAAAAGAACAGGACGGAAAGGAAAAGGAAAATAATTAACAGGCCAGAAAGGGAAGAGGAGGAGGAAGGGGACACAAGGAAACAAACGTGTGTACCGCATCAATGACTTCCCGTCCTCCTCTGAACATGAATGAGTGAGGGAATGATTTTCAGTCTCCCCGCTTGAGTGAGTTGGATAATGCAGCGCTAATGAACCCATGAAGTGTGTCGAGGAAGGAAGGTGTGCCAGTAGAGTAGAGTATAGAGTTAAAGTTTACGAGTACTGTGAATGACTATAGAGTGTTGTGGTGATATTGTGTGTGTGTGTGTGTGTGTGTGTGTGTGTGTGTGTGTGTGTGTGTGTGTGTGTGTGTGTGTGTGTGTGTGTGTGTGTGTGTGTGTGTGTGTGTGTATGTGTGTGTGTGTGTCTGTGTGTTGATCTGTGCTTTACGAGTTTTTGTGATGATAATGTGTATACCCAAAAACACACACAAAACACACACACACACACACACACACAAAGATATAGTGTAGCAGTCGTGAAGGTTATGATGATCTACTCGTGTCCTTCCTTCCTTCCTTCCTTTCTTCCTGTCCTTCCTTCCTTCCTTCCTTCCTTCCTTCCTTCCTTCCTTCCTTCTTGTCCTTCCTTCTTTCCTTCAAGAGATAAGACGTTGCATCTCCTTCACCAAAAGTTTAAGTAGCCCATTGTTGCCTGTCAATAAAACTAACAATGTTCCCTTTTATCCCCGCTTACTGAAACTTTATTGTAACCCCGACCATGGAAACAAAAACCAGCCTTGGAATCAGTGTCGTTTTGTTGATATGTTCGAGACGCCTTGTTTTGTGTCGTTTTGTTTTTCCCCACACACAGAGAGATATATCAGATCTGACGAAGTTATTATTATTAGGATTTCAACTGATGCAAACCCAAGTATTTTAATAAGACATGAAAAGAAACCCAAATAATCTGTGTTTGTACCTTTGACAAGAAAAGAAAAAGATGAACTAAAAAATAATCTGATCTATCCATCCATCCATCTATCCATCCATCCATTTCACTGTTTACTATTTTTCTCCCTAACCCAACTGCAGAGGATGAAGTAATAAATCCGAGAGATGATAAATGATACGCAGAAAGGACAACGCCATTTGTAAGTACAAGTGAAAAGCGAAACCAGTCATTAAATTCGTGCCTGTAGCCTGGTACCACACTCGACTCCTTCCTGGGTGATAAATAAAATACGCTTCAGTGATCACAAGCACAATTGAGCTTTTATGACCTTCTCTCCACCCTTCTCGTCTCTCCTCCACCCTTCCTTGATCTTTCTTCTTCTCCCTTCTCGTCTCTTCCTCCACCCTTCCTTCCTCCACCCTTCTCGTCTCTTCCTCCACCCTTTCTCCACCCTTCTCGTCTCTCCGCCACCCTTCCTTTATCTTTCTTCTTCTCCCTTCTAATCTCTCCTCAACCCTTCTCGTTTCTCCTCCCTTCCTCCATTCCTCCTTTTCCTCCCTTCCTCCCTCTCTTCTTCTTACAATCCCTGCCCCTTCCATCTACCTCTTTCTGCTCTCTACATCTACCTAACCCCTTTTACTTTTCTCCTTCCCACACCCATACACTCCTTTCCCCCACTCTCTCTCTCTCTCTCTCTCTCTCTCTCTCTCTCTCTCTCTCTCTCTCTCTCTCTCTCTCTCTCTCTCTCTCTCTCTCCCTCCTCCTATCCCTACTATTATTCGATTATGTTTATTCCATACTTCTCCACCTGTGATTTCCTTTCTCCGTATTCTCTTTGACACTCCTTTTTCTTATCCTTCCTTCTGCTTTACTCTTCTTTCCTACAAACTTTATTAACAAAAAAATCATTATCACTACTTGACATTCATTTACCTAAAGTTTAATTGATTTGATCTATTGGAAGAAATCAGTAGCCATCAATCAGTGGTCGGAAAATTGTGTAACTACATAATTATATACCTCTTTATCAAACAGACTCGTAAAGACTAATGGCTCTTTCTATTTAATCACTGTTAATTCGTACTGTATCCTTCTCTCCTTTCCCTTGCCACCCATCCCTTCCTTCCTTCTTTCCTTCTTCACCCTTCCACTTCTGTCCTTGAAAGAACTTGGTGGGGTGGGGTTTAGGGGTGGGGGCAGGCTAGGGAGGGAGGGAGGAAAGGGTGGAGGCCATGGAGGTAGTATATATAGGTTCATGATGGAGGCTGACCAATATTTCCCTCACATACCCCCACTCTTTCACCCCACACTCTCCCCACCAATACATTCTAGTTCACCAAACCCAACTCAACCCCCCCATGTCTTGATCTAACCAACTCAACATCCCTAACATTTCTTTTGATTCACCTCCACTCACTCCCACAGCATCCCATTCAACTCCAATGTACCCACTTTCAATTCCCACATCATCCACCATCCCACTCCTAATTTATTCCAATTTCACCCCCTCCAACTCTCATATAATACACCCCCTCAACATCCCTCCAAATCTCCCCCCTCCTCACACACAGAGAATACCCCTCCAACTTCCCCTCCCCCCTCCAAGTCCCACTCAAAAAAAAAAAATTAATAATAATCCAACTCTCAAATATAATACCCCTCCAATTTCGACACATACATGCAGGATAACCCTCTAACTCCTCTCCTACTCCCATAACACTCCTATCTATCACTCCTGTACTGTACACACACACACACACACAGAAACACACACACACACACACACACACACACACACACACACACACACACACACACACACACACACACACACACACACACACACTTACACACACACACACACACACACACACACACACACATTTACCCTTTGACCCTCGCCTCATAACTATTTCCCCCCAACACCCCTCTCCTCTCCTCTACCTCACCACCTAACCTCTCCTCTCCTCACCACCTAACTAACCTCATCCACTCCTACTCACATCATCTTTCCCCTTACCCAACCTCCTCAGTTAACCACTACCACTACTATCACCACCACCACTACTACCACCACCACCATCACCTAACCAACCTCAGTTCCTCCCCCTCCTACCCACATCATCTTTCCCCTTACCCAACCTCCTCCATTAACCACCACTACCACCACTACCACCACCACCACCATATTCACTACTTTGAGTCTCAGCACATTAGGATAATCACATTATGCAAATCTCTTTATCTACATTCAAGGGCCATCTCCCGCCTCTGAAACAAGGAGTTGAAGCAGCATTATCTGTAAATACTCCCGAGCTTCCACCGTCTTCACACATTCCCCAATTCGGCACCAACAGCTTCAGAGGTCTGACCAAGAGGAGTACAGACGAGGGTTGCATTATTCCCAAAGATATAATGGTAGAGGGATGTTCATTTCCTGGTGATGGTATTCATTTCCTATGATAATATTCTTATGTTTGATAAGGCTAAGCTGTACACTGCTATACTGATATTTTATGTTGGGTTGGGTTTGATTTAGTGAAGTTAGGCAGACTTCAAGTTAAAGCAACACAAGGAGATTCCAACTATCCATCGTAGAAACAAAAACCTGTGAGTGTTTGCTTCCCTGTACACTACGAGAGTTTAGATTAGTGCCTCCGGGTCATCAAAATGCAGAGGAGGTCGGAGGAGTGCGTTTTTCTGCCGCCAGGGAGATGAGAAGCACATGGAGCCTCTCTTCATGTTCCAACAAGGAGGCTTTTTGCTTTAAAAGGTAAAAATGGATAGACTTCACTCTGTGGTATATTTGAAATCATGGTGACCTCGTCAGGATTTGTACAAGTTACCTTCACAACGAGAGGCCAACAGCTGCTTAAGACGTAATGGTTAAAAGTGTATATATTTATTGGAAATATATTTAATTTTACTCCACACGAAGTTAATGTGCTTGATCATGCAACATTTTGAATAAGAACAGAAAATAGAGTCAACAGAACAGTTCAATTTGTCCAATAAGTTGTATCAACAGAGGAAAGTCTACCCAAAAATTCAATCAAAATTTACCCAATAAAGCGTATCAATAAAACTGTCCGAGTTCAGAACAATAAGACACCGACAAATCACCAACCTATCACACAACCAAGAGAACTATCAACCTACCAATCAACCAACCAAGAGACCAAGTGACTGACCTATCAACCTACCAATCACCCAACCACCCAACCAACCAACCAACCTACAAACCAAACAACCAAGAGACCTATAAACCTATCAACCAACTAACTGACCCACCAACCAACCAACCAACCAACCAACAAATCCAGCGACGACTAACTGACTGACTGAACGAACAACAAAGCGACCCTACAACACCAACCATGACGTGTGTTGTCGTGTCGAAGGTGTAGGAGGAAAGGAAAGGACAGGACAGGACGAAGAAGAAGACGACGCCCATCAACCCATTGGTCCGTGAAGCCCCCCACAACAACAACAACGAGGTCCCCCACCACTGGAGACGCGACAACACCTGACCACCTCTGGGTTATTCTCTCGACACCCTTCTTATCTGTCACTGCCCGTCCCCTCCGCCTAGTTGAGACATTCACACTCTTGATTACGCCTGGTTTGTCTCCCCTCCCCCTCCCACACACACCCTCTCTCTCTCTGTTTTTTTTTTCTCTCTCATTTATATTCTATCTATTTTACTCTCTCTCTCTCACTCTCTCTGTGATTCTATATATTTCTATTACTCTATATCTCTCTTTTATTCTCTTTTTCATTGAGTCTCTTATTTTCTCTCTTCCTTTTCAAGTTTTTCTCTTTTTCTCTGTTTCAATTTTACTATAAGTTATCCTTCGACCTTCCCCTCTTTTTTTCTTTCTGTTGCACCCCCCCCCCCCACATGTTCCCTCTTTAATCTTATCACCTCTACCTCTTGTTATTTTTGTTTCTTATCATTCCCTCTCATTGGTCTTTTCCTTATCATCACCTTTCCCCCTTTTCTCTTAGTTTTTTTCTTGACCACATCTCTCTCCCTCCCTCCCTCACCCTCTCTCTTCCGTCCCTCTCTCTCTCTCTCTCTCTTCCGTCCCCCTCTCTCTCTCCCTCCCTCCCCCTCCCCCCTTCTCTCCCCCCCCCACCTCGCTACAATAACACCCTGCAGACTCTTGATTCATCTCCTTTTTTGCACACGTGGTCCATATAAAGGTGACCAACCATAGGAGAGTGATTAGACAGCCACACTAAAATGCTTAATGGAGGTGTGCTGTAAAACTATGGATTACTACTACCACCACCACCACGACCCCCTAAGCCTCCACCTCCACCTCCACCCCCCCATAATGCCCCCCTCCCCGTGAAGGTCCAAGGCTCCTCCCACTCCATCTTCATTTTGGAACCCACCGGGAGGGAGAAATGATGAAGACACCAAGAGGGTAATGTGGCCCACGTGATGATGATGATGATGACTATATAAGATTATTCATTATGGATGGTGATGATGGTAATGGTAATTAATTATGAAGATTATGGTGGTAATTATGGTAAATTATGATTAAGATTATCTATTTTGATGGTGATGGTGATAATGATGGTAACTTACTTTTGATAATGATGATTTTAAGAAGATTTTCAATGGATTGTAATTATGATAATTATGTGTGTGTGTGTGTGTGTGTGTGTGTGTGTGTGTGTGTAACTGTGCACCAGTCTGTGTGTGTGTGTGTGTATGTGTGTTAATGTTTTGTGTTTGATTCAGTCTCCACTTTCTACATATTATCATAAGCAATAATATTAGTGAATGGCAATAACTCAGATGGTTAGTATCCAAAGCAATCAGACTCCGTATATAAACAAGGGGAGGAGGAACCACATCAACTCCTCTTACTTAAGTGAAGGTGAATACACGTTAAAGGAACCCTGTGATGTCGTCAGAAAATTGGAGGTAAACGAGTCCTTCAAATAGTACCACGAAACATGATCTATTATATAAGGAGCGTGTTTCGTAGCATAGATAGGAGGAATCAGAAGTCTGCAATTCCCATACAACCACGATTGATCAAAGGGTCCTTAACGTCACAATATTCTACCCATCTTAGGAAAGCCATCCATATTAGAGAACTTAATAGTGCACTTATTTGCATGTATGAAGGGTTTGTCTTGTAGGAACTTTCTCGTGTGTTTTGATTATGTAGCTGGTGGTGGTGGAGGACTGAGTGACACGAGGGAGGAAGGAAGGGGCAATACCTACTTTCATTTTGGTTTCATAATAACAATAATGATGCTGTGAGTGTGTGTGTCCGAAGAAGGAACTGGTTTTTTTTTTACCCTCCGTTGTACAGGTGCGAGCAAAAAACAAAAAACAAAAAACCCTCGATACTATAAAGTTTCTAGAGAGAGACAATGGGACAATAACACAGTTTTCTTTCCATTCACATCATCAACAAGTCAATTCTCCCTTTTCTTTATTACTTTTTCATTTATCCTCCCCTTTCTTTTTTCCCCTATTTATTAATATTCTTTTACATAGATCTCTTCCCAATTTTCTTCACTTACTACATCCTACTGTAAAAAATATCTTCTTTCCTTTGCTCTCCGTCCTTCCCTTTCATTCCTTTCCTTCCTTTCCCTTCCCTTTCTCTCCTTTCCCTTCCCTTCCCTTCCTTTCCCTTCCCTTTCTCTCCTTTCCCTTCCCTTTCTTTCCCTTTCTCTCCTTTCCCTTCCCTTCCCTTTCTCTTCCTTTCCTTTCCTTTTCCTTCTCTCTTCAATGCAACACAAAGTTTGACAGGTGAAAGCCAACTTACTCACGACTCTCGCCTACACGACCCTTGGCCAAGCACACCTCACCTATCCTCACCTTACCTAACTCACCTATCCTCACCTTACATCACTCACCTATCCTCACCTTACCTAACTCACCTATCCTCACCTTACATAACTCACCTATCCTCACCTTACATCACTCACCTATCCTCACCTTACCTAACTCACCTATCCTCACCTTGCCTCACTCACCTATCCTCACCTTACATAACTCACCTATCCTCACCTTGCCTCACTCACCTATCCTCACCTTGCTTAATTAACTCACCTATCCTCACCTTGCCTCACTCACCTATCCTCACCTTGCCTCACTCACCTATCCTCACCTTGCTTAATTAACTCACCTATCCTCACCTTGCTTAATTAACTCACCTATCCTCACCTTACTTAATTAACTCACCTATCCTCACCTTGCTTACCATACCAGGAAACAGACGACGTTAAACAACAACAACAAAGTAAAGAGAGAAAATATAATGAGAATGAATAAAGAAAGTAAGAGAGTGAGTGCATGGTGTAAGGAGAAGAAAGGAGAGAATGAATAGAAAATGTAAGAGAGTGAGTGCATGGTGTAAGAAGAATGATAGAAGAGAAATGCAAATGAAGTAGAACCTAAATATTCCCTTGGAGAGACAGAGAGAGAGACAGAGGGGGGAAAAAAACACAGGCATCTTTTTCGGCATCATTAGTGAGAAGGGTTGGTTGGTTGGTTGGTTGGTTGGTCGAGTGGACGTGAGTAGAGGTGATGGTATAGTGGTGGTGGTGGTGAAGGAAGGTGCCTAGTCTGGTTAAAAGAGACACGGGTGTATTGGAAGGCCTTGTGAGTACTCCATTCTAGGCCAGGAAACAAGACGAGTGAGTGGAGGATCTTGTTTTGTAGCATACTTTGGAGGAAATGAGTCGTCCCCCTATTTCGGTCTCACCAAAAGGTCCCTCTAAAGTTATCAGGTTGAGGAATGTGACGTGACGCCTTCACTAGGAAGGATAAGAGAGTGGCCAGCATAGTTCTCTGTTCACCTCGCCCTGTCAAACACAACTCAGCCCAACCCAACACAACTCAGCCCAACCCATTCCAACACAACCCAGCCCAACCCATTCTAAGACAGTTCAACCCAGCCCAACCCAATCGAACCCAGACCAACCCAACCCATTCTAAGACAGTTCAACCCAGACCAACCCATTCAAACTCAACCCAGCCCAACCCATTCTAAGACAGTTCAACCCAGCCCAACTCACACGAACCCAGCGAAACTCAGACGAACCCAGCCCAACCCATTCAAACTCAACCCAACTCAACCCAACCCAACCGAGCCCAGCCCAGTCTAACACAGCCCAGCCCAGCCCTAAACTTCTTCACCCTTCACCCCTAAAAATATCACCTCATCCGGATATTCACCCCCTCCTCACCCTTCATCAATAAACTATCAATCACCCCTAAAACTCTTCACCCCTAAAAGTTTCATTGGTCCCTCCTCCTCCACCTCCTCCTCCTCCTCCTCCTCTTCCTCCTACTCTTCATCTAACTCTCTCTCCTACTCCTCCTCCTCCTCCTCCATCCATCACTCCCTCAACTCCCTTCCCATGCTACGACCTACCCACTTCTGTCTGTCCCCTTTTCATCCCCTCTCTTCATTCATCTTCATTTTCCTCCTGTTCCTTTCTCTGTACCTTCACCTTCCATCATCATCATATTCACCATGTCTCAACCTTCTACCTCTCAATTTTTTAGTCACATACATACATACATCTACATTTTCCATATACTCATCCTTCCCATTTCCATATTTCTTCTAAAACTTTATATTATTTTTCCTAGTTCAAATCACATGTGTTCTGGGTTTTTTTTTGCAAGTTCGTTTGTGTTTGTTGGTTTGTCGTGTATTGGTTTCTTCACGAGGGTAAGTTATCCTTTCATAGGTAAAATGAAGGGTTACTGATTTCTCCAAACTATTCCAGAAAACAGAATTATACTTCAGGTTATGTGTATAATGTTTTTCGTATAACAGTATAGAGGAATCAGTATAGCCTTCCAGTTTACAAATAACAATTACATATTTGTCAATAAACTAACTAACTAACTAACTAACTAACTAACTAACTAACTAACTAACTAACTAACTAACTAACTAACTAACTAACTAACTAACTAACTAACTAACTAACTAACTAACTAACTAACTAACTAACTAACTAACTAACTAACTATGTCTTTGTTTGGTTTAATTAAGGGGAGATTATATTGTTGGTGAATTGAAAGGCTACTATACTCTGTTCAAAACTTTTGTTCCTTTTGGCCTCTTATGCTTAGATAGATAGAAATAGATAGATAGATAGATAGATAGATAGATAGAGATAGTTACATAGATAGATAGAAATAGCGATAGATAGACAGATAGAAATAGCTAGATAGATAGAGGCTAGTGGAACACAAATTTTGAACAGACTATAGTGATTCCTCCAAACAAACTCTACCAGAAAATAGACGCCCTCGGTGGTACAGTCATGGTCAATAATCCTGCAACACCTTCCAATCAGATGGCTTCGAAAAATAATCCCAAACTGTACTGATATAGAAGGATGTGTTTCGTGGCATTGTTTGAGGGAACCAGACACCTGCCAGTTCACCAACAAAACAAAACAAATCTCCCTGGAATATAGTCCATTTTATCTGGGTAAAATTAAGGATATACTCGGAAACTTTGGGTTGGTTCTGCCTGTACGTATCAATAAAAAATCGAGTCTCACTTGTACAAACTTTTATTCCCTTTTTCTCCAGCCGTTCAGGACCACCTTTCTTCACTCACTCATTCCATCCCTATTCCTTAATTCTTTACATCTGCATCTCTCTATTTTATTCTGAAAGTTTCCCCGTCCACTCTCCCATTCATCATCTACATGTTGCTGTACTCTCCCTATCCCATCATCTTTTTCTTTTTAACCCTTTTCATCCTTTCCACTCCACCCTTCCTTCCTCCCCCATCACTCAGCAAGCCAAGACTGTCCTCCCACCCTGTCTACACTTCTCCCTCTCATTACTATACCTCTTCCTTAACCTATACTGCTTGTCCTTCTCTCTCGTCCCTCTCTTTATTCAAGCCGCCCTTACTTAAACTTAGCCTCCTCCTCCCTAACTCTCCCGTCCCTCCACCCTCATTTATATATATACAGTATATAGATTTCTAAAGTCTTACGCTATCTTTAATTCAATACTATATCATTCTGTCTATTTAACATTTTTCCTGCCCCCACTCTTGCTCTATCATTCAACTTCATACTCTATCATTGCTTTAGTATTGTATTATCATTCTGTGTATCTATGTGTATTCCTGCCCGTCTTATTACATATTAACCTGTCTGTCTGTCTCTCTGTCTTGTTGATAAATCGTTTGTTTGTTTGTATGAAATCTCGTTAATCTATTTATCATTTCATTGTTATGTATGTACTTGTGTCTCTTGATCTCCATATTCCTCACAGATTGTACGACAGCATCCACACACACATACACACACAACTAAATCATTAACTCTCTCTCTCTCTCTTTCTCTCT
>JAWZYT010003692.1:20000-37500 GCA_034508575.1 Petrolisthes manimaculis | reverse complement strand
CACTGTTTATTGCAGAGATATATGGGGAAGTGAGATGCAACTTTTAAGTCCAAGGCTGTACACACACACACACACACACACACACACACACACACACACACACACACACACACACACTTACCTGAGCATATCACCGAGGCAAGATGCGATGCAGTGAGAGAGTCGAGCCCCATATACAGGTATCAGCAGCGTCTCTAAATGGATCACTACCACCACCAGCTGTACCACCAAGTATAGATCTAGCCAGCCAACCAACCAGTCCACCACAACACAACACAACACAACACACTGGTCCCCATATCTGAAACAGGAAAATAATGCCACCTTACTCATTGTTTATCTTAGAGAGGGTCGATCTGTCACCTTCTTCCTTCCTTCCTTCCTTCGTTTCTATATCTATACTGTCCTTGTTATTATTATTATTCCCTTATTACTATTACTCCCTTGTGATTACTATTACTCCCTTATTATTATTTGATTATCATTATTGTTTCCTTATTATTATAATTCCTTTTTTTTTTTTATCAACCAACAGATCTTTAACGTCGATTGTTATCCTTCTACAATGAACAACATATACGTTCTTGTCTCTGTCTTCATATATAATTGACTCTATTGTCTATCTCTGTAGGAGGTGTTTCTCATGTTGCCATCTCACTCAGTGCTTATCATAAGAGTTCAATCCATCACACCCTCTTCCTGTCTCTTGTAGTGTCTATATGGGTTCCTTCCTTATTTTCTACCTCTTATCAGTGACCCAACGAGATGATATGAAGCCATCCCAATCTGTCCTTATCTTTCCTCCATCCGTCACCCACTCCTATAACTTTTATCTTTTTTATTTTTTATTTAACCTACCTACAATATTATCTACAACACTGTCTTTCATACCATCTGAACTCCACATATAAAAAAATACTCTCTAGACTTCAATATGTCCGACTTATTTTTTTTTTTCCTCTATCTCTCTATCCATCCATCCATCTCTCAATCCACACACACATTCATTCATCTCTCTGCAGCCTAAATCTCTCTATCTCTCTGGGTGGTGGTGTAAGTAGCCCAGTCCAAATAGTGCTAATGGAGGCTCAGACGTACAACAACAACAACAACGACAACAACAACAACAGTCTGCATGCCCTCAGAGCCTCCCATTACCACCTACACAGTCTCATACACAAGTTATAGTTTAGTTAGGTATTTTTTTTATCTTTACTCAGCCACAACTTACTTCCTCCTCTGCTCGTGTGTCCTTTAGTTTTCTCTACTGCATGTACTGTATATATAACTTGCCCTTCCCCTATTCCCTTCCCTTCACTTTCTATCCTTTCCCATTCCTTCCCTTCTCTTCCCTTCCCTTTCTATCCCTTTCTATCCTTTCCCTTCATCTTTCTTTGTTGTATTCTCTGTCTTGCCTTCCTCTCCTTCATGAACATCAGCCACAATTATAAACACCAAATCCTCAACTTCCAAACCCTAGAGGAGGAAAACAGAACTGTGTCCTTGTATACTCGTGTTTTAAAGTATTATTTAAGGGGTCCATATGTAAATGTAGTGATATATTCTGAGGCAATAGTTTGTTTGGTCTTTCCTCATGTCCTTGAATAACAGATACCTCACTTGTTTCTCTCCATTTGAGGGGAATTATATATGCATCCTAATATATGCATGAATATATACATGCATAAATGAAACAGGAACCACAGCTACATGTACAGTATATTACAACGTTGTGTCTCTACTTCTGCCCTTTAATCTTAATGTTTTTGTTGATCCTGTAAGCCAGAGGGAACGAAATATATGTAAAATGGAGTATTTGGTTTATATTTTAACATATAACTATTAATATAATAATGTATTTTCAGGAATATATGCATAGTCCTTCTCTCCTTCAAAAACACAATCTTTACCAAGTTTTAAATGTTGGGGAGACACGTGTATGTACGCAATTATGCAATTATCTTTGTAAATTTACTTGAAATTGCAACTTCATACTCAGGGACATAAGATGTGTTTTTCCTCCTCCTCCTCCTCCTCAGTAATTAATATTCATTATGTAAAACAGGAGAAAAAAGTCTTGCTTCTGCGTGTAAATGTGTATCCATAAAAGTAGTTATTTTCACCATCACAGCTGCCAGGACCTCTCTATTATCCAAATTCACAGACATGATGATTTCTGTAATTTTTTTTGCCCTCGACATTACTCCTCTCCTGAAGACAAATCAACATCTTAACAGCACCAGAACCTCTCTATTATCAAACTTCACAGACATGATCATTTCTTTTAATTTTATCGTTTTTTTTTTTTTTTTTTTTTTTTTACCCAAAGACATTATATACTCATTTCCTGCCAACAAATCAAGACTTAAGTTAGAAAAGATGATGATGATGATTTCTGTATTTTTGTTTTCATTTTTGTTTTGTTTTTGGCCAAGATGGAAGGATACCTGATAAGAAACAAAAATTATACGCAATTTTGTATCTACCTGTACACCATTACTGCAGTGGAGATTACAAGTTAGACAGAAGGGAGGAGGAAGAAGAAGAAACGAAGGGAGAGAAGAGGGAGAGACGACCTGGCTTGCTGACTGACTGACTGAATGGGATGTATGCATTTTGTCCCTGCCTGTACACCATTACTGCAGTGGAGATTAAAAGATAGACAGAGGGGAGGAGGAGGAAGAAATGAAAGGAGAGACGACCGGGCTTGCTTGCTCACTGACTTACTGGGATGTATGCATTTTGTCCCTGCCTGTACACCATTACTGCACCGGAGATTAAAAGTTAGACAGAGGGGAGGAGGTAGGGCAGGAAGGGACCAAATGACTGGCTGACTGGCTGGCTGGCTGAGATATGCATTAGGGTCGACCTGTTTCTCAAATTGGACTTCTCTTTGGACACGTTCCCTTGAGAGGCTTTTCACACATCCTGGCTCACTACGCATTGGTATAAAGGTATTGTGTGTGTGGGGGGTGGGGTGGGTGTGGTAGGTAGAGGGTGTGGTAGGTGTGGTGGGTGGTAGGTGTGGTGGGTGGTAGGTGTGGTGTGGGTTGGTGTGGTAAATGGGTGGGTGTGTGTGTGGGGGGGGTGGTAAGTGGTGGGAGGGGGACTGAGACACATATACACATATACATATATATACACATACAAATATAGATATTGAGTGGTCATTGACAGGTGTATATTATTTTGGGAAGATATTTTTTTGTGTGTGTGTGTTTTATATTTTTAATTGGAAGGTCTCTGAAACCTCCAAACTATGCCAAGAAACAGATTTATTAAAACTACTGAGGGAGTCTTGTTCTCTGGCATAGTTAGGAGGAATCAGGGGACTTCTATAATTATGGTACTGTTTGTTTACCATCGTATTAATCAGTTTACTCCGGTGGTTTGTTACTGAATGGGTCCTGACAGGAATTGGGGATATGGATGGAAATCATTATAACCCTGCGTGTATTTTTCTATCCTCGTATCCCTCCAGATCATCACATCTATAGATACGGTTTCTTTACTTTGGTCGACCTCTGCAGATCACACAGAACGATAGAGGAGAAAGTTGAAACAATAATATAAAGATGGAAGTATTCTGTTACTAAATCTGGAGCAACTGAATCCTCCAATCTATTCCAAGCAACATAACACCATTATTTTTCTTCATCTGGGCCTGTTTCCTGGCATATATACTTTGGAGGAATCATAGCACTCCAATGTAACAAAAGTGAATTATCCACTTAACCTCTTCAGAAACCCACCTCATCCTAAACATTTAATTCTCAAATCATTCAGCCAATAACAAAAAAAAAACTGTATAATCATAATATTCCTGAGAAGAGAATTATTTTTTTTTATCACAATTGATGTAAATGATTATAATACAGGAGTTGAGACCCATAATACAGGAGTTGAGACCCATAATTCCCTTCTCTCTCCCTCCTCTCTCTCGGGGGACATTATTATTTTACAGTTAAAGGGGAGAAAAGGGGAGACTCTCTTCTTGGTGAAACGAAGGGCTACCGATACTGATTCCTTTACAATATACACCACAAAACAACACCCCATAATAATAATAGTTACCATAAGGGGATTTGTTTCCTAGGTTGGTGTTCAGGAATCAATAGACCTTTTAGTTTATGAACAAAAATATCTCTAATACAATTATTAACACAACACTAAATCTAGAATAGTATGTTTTGGAGGAATAAGTAAACCTTTTCCCAATTGATAAACAAAAAAGCCTCTAGTACAATTAACATAACACTAAATCTTGAATAGTATGTTTTGAAGGAATTAGTACACCTAATAAATTAATGAACAAGAATGTCTCTAATACAATTAATTAACACAACACTAAATGATGGAATAGTAACTCCTCCTCCTGTTACTGCTACAACCACCACCAACACCACCACCACCAACCACACATTATGGAATAGCAACTCCTCCTCCTGCTACAAACAACAACAACACCACCAGCAGCCACACATTATGGAATAGTAACTCCACCTCCTGTTACTGCTACCAACAACACCACCACCAGCAGCCACACATTATGGAATAGTAACTCCGCCTCCTGTTACTGCTACAAACAACAACACCACAACCACCAGCCACACATTATGGAATAGTAACTCCTCCTCCTGTTGCTGCTACAAACAACACCACCACCAGCAGCCACACATTATGGAATAGTAACTCCTCCTCCTGCTACAAACAACAACCAACACCACCAGCAGCCACCACACATTCCGTAATCTGCCTGGGAAAGGTAAGTAAGTACTTCTCTCACTAAAAGTTTTGCAGACTCACTCTTGCGTCAGTAGTAACAACATTCACACCAAGGTATCATCATCATCAGTAGAATGTTAATAGTTTGTACTCTTACACACACATACATACATACATACATACATACTGTACATACATACATATATATACATACATACATGCATACACACATACACTTACACGCATTCGCAAACATACATACATGCATACATACATACATACATACATGCTGATCAATGATGCTCTAATGGGAACACCATTCCGTTGGAAGTACGTTGATGACTCAACAGTGGGTATCACCATCAACAATGACTCACCAGACTACACCCCCCTCCAGCATATTCTCGACAGACTACAGACATGGACAACCACCAACAACGTCACCATCAACAGCAACAAGACAGTTGTGATGCACTTCAGCACGTCAGTAACTGGAGTGCCACCACCAACTGTTACAATAGGGGGACATCAACTACGAGTGGTTGATTCTACCAAACTCCTTGGCATCACTATTGACTCTAAACTTAACTGGAAGCAGCATGTCAGCAACACCATCAAAACTGCTTCCTACAAATTATATATGCTAAGGAGACTAAAATCCCTGGGCATGGCACCACCTGAGCTGAGGACTATATATACAACATTCATTCTTCCCAAACTCACCTATTCAGCACCAGCCTGGGCTTCTTCACTCACTCTCACACAACAACGACAGCTAGAAAGAGTTCAAAAAAGAGCCTGCAAAATCATACTCGGCGTAACATATACCAGCTACGAACTTGCCCTGACCACCTTGAACCTGACCACACTCTCCCACCACCACATGCACATCCTCAAACAGTTTGGGACCAAGCTCCTCACACACCCCAGACATAGACATATATTACCACCACTAAACCCACCTCCCAGACGCACTACAAGACACCACAACAAAATTAAACCTATCAGAGCAACCACAGACAGATATAAGAAAAGCGCCATACCAACCATAGTCAACACAATAAATAACTCCTAAATAACACACACACACACACACACACACACACACTCACACACTCACACAGGCCCACACTGCACCTCAATATTAATCCCCCCCTTAATCCTAATCCTGACCTGACACCACTACTCTCCCAGGACATGTACACATGTACAGTACCATAGTATTTATATATTTGTATTTGTATATTTCTGTATTTTTCTATGCTCTGCAATCAATTTATTATTCATCTCTAATATTTATACATGTATCCATTCATTCATCCTCATTTTATTATCATTTTAAATGTATTATGTATATTTTCAGCCTATCAGCTGCCATTCACCAATAAACCGTATATTATTATTATTATTATTATTTACATACATACATACATACATACATACATACATACATACATACATACATACATACACTTACACGCATTCGCAAACATACATACATGCATACATACATACTCACATGCAAACAATTACACACTCAAACTTACAAACACACAAAACTGGCAAGGCCGAAAACCCCTCCCACTATCCCCATACGGTCATCCACACACACACACACACACACACACTAATTATTCATTTACACAACCACCACTATTCCCCTCCTTTAGCTCAACCTAAGTAGGGAGTGTGCGCGCCTGCAAGTACGTATTTATGTATGTATGTATGTATGTGTGTATGTGTGAAAGCATGTATATGTATGCAATTATTGACATTGTATATGAATCCGTGAGTGTGTGTCTGTGAGCATGTGTGTGTATATATTTCTGTACCTCAATGTGCGTGTGTATGTATCGGTGTATTTCTATAATCATGTGTGTGTGTGTGTATGTAAATGCATTGGTGTATGTGTATATTTATTTATTTATTTATGTATTTGTGTATATTTATGTATGCACGTATATGTGTCTGTGTGTATATATTTATTTATTTATTTATTTATTTATGTGAGTATATATATTTACGTGTGTGTGTGTGTGTGTGTGTGTGTGTGTGTGAAGGATGAGTGAGGAGGGACACAGGGTGCAGAGACACACCACAATTTCTCACCCTGGTCTTATCACTGTTATCTCTGACGGTGAAGCAGAGCAGGTGGGCGGACACACACACACACACACACACACACACACACACACACACACACACACACACACACACACACACACACACACACACACACACACACACACACACACACACACACACACACACTCTCTCTCTCTCTCTCCATAACCTGCACTCTATTTTTTTTTTTTTTTTTTTTTGTCACCCTCGACCCGTCTTCAGTCTCATTATTTTTGTTTCTGTCTCTCTCTGAACCTGCCACCACCACCAACTACTACTATCCATCGCTTCCCAATCCATACCCAATACCCCCCACCTTCCTTTTCTTCTCTGTCCCCACCCCTCAATCCCCACCTTCCTTTTCTTCTCTGTCGCCACCCCTCAATAATTCTTCACACAACCATTCCTTCCATCCATCATTGTCCCATTCCTCTCCACAACAACTCCCCCCTTCACCACTGTCACATGCACACCATTTTCACTGCCACCATTCCCTTTTCACATTTCTCACTGGCACCATTCCCTTACACCGTTCTCATTGCCACCATTCCCTTTCACCATTCTCATATTATGTATCTCAGAATATTTTGTAAGCTGTGATGTTTATGAGTTGTGTCGTTCGCCCTTTGTAAAGAGCGAGAAAGAAAGAATTTTTGATTACGACTGAACATCATCAAGAAAAAAATGAATAAGTTTCCTTTGCTGAACTTTACAGATCCTTGGTGGTCGATACAAAACGATATCCGTCACTGACTTCAGCTAACAAACACAACACTATGTTCCTTGAAGTTTGAGATGCCCTTGTATGAAAAAGGTTATTGTTTACGATTTTTTTTAAGTGAGGTATTGCATCCATCTTTCTCCCTCGGATCCATTTATTGAATACTTCTTTTCCAGACCCGTGCAGACAGACAAGGAAGGTGGAGGTCATCTTTCCTTCCGTCTTCCATGTTCAGTCATCTCTGGTAGTTTGCCTTAACGACCTCCGTGTAGTCGATAGTCATAAACATATGTTAGCTATTAACAAGGAAGGTATAAACATTTTCAGTACCTCATGAAGAGCAGTCCAGATGTTGTTCAGTCACAAAAAATATCCACTCTCTTTCCCTCACAAGAATGAGTGCTTCAACATCAACTTATAAAAAAAAAAACAATACAATATTCCTGTCCTTTAAAATGATACACTGTCATACTTACATCACGTAATAAACGACGTATAACTGACAGAAATGTCGCCTCTTATGCAGTAACCTGAGGATTTTATATTAGCCTGACTATCATTTGTCATACTTAAATTATCTTACTTTGGATAATGCTCAAATATTGTTCCTGCAATTGACATGTTTGATAGCGAGTACATGGATAAAATCACTTGACTGAGCTCATAATATTCCTTTCTCAGCCTCGCAGTCAACATAAATTTTATGTATTGTTAGTTAGTTCCAAAAGATGTAGACTTTCCTAACACTAACCTTTCTTGAATGATTGCATAGAATTCTTGGCTCCACATTTACTATTTCAGATCATTATTAATACCAAAATGAATAGCAAAGAAACACAGAAACAACTAAAATATATAAGGAACGTTGGTATTTACAAGACAGGCAACACCAAATAACATTTATGAACAGTCATATGTTATTATTTGTTCTTCGAGTTGGTTAATTACTCCTACATATATTTTATTTCGCAATGTTTTCCTCTATTCAGTCACCACCAGCACCATTAAGAACCCTGTGATGTAGTCAGAAAATTGGAGGTTAGTGAGTCCTTCAAATATTGCCACGAAACACCAATTATATGGAAGGAGCTTGTTTCATGGCATAGTCAAGAGGAATCAGAAGCCACCAATTTTGATACACGAACACAGAGTCCTTAAGAAGTCGGCCTCGAGTCGTATTATTGTATAGAGGCAACAACTTTCGCCCCTCACATCATTACCAGGTTCCATTCTCTCCCAGGCGGTCATTTGTCTTGTGTTGTTAATCCGTGTGCTCACCTGGCCGGGCGGGAGGAGCGGCAATTAAGGTGAGAGAGGCGGCGCGAACGACCTTGCTGATATAGGGGTGAGAACACGGCATCCGACCTCCTCCTTCCCCTCCAACAACCCCCTAGACTCGACCCCCTCAGCACCTCATCTTATTACACCACACCTAAGGACGTCACCACCATGAGCTGACCACACCCACCCCATCACAACTCATGACCGCATTTCATATTCATCTTTCCTTGGTTAACTGCTCATCTTTCCCATGGCCCTACTGATCTTTCCCATGGCCCTACTGATCTTCCCATGGTCTTTGTCATCTTCCCATGGTCTTACTCATCTTACCATGGCCCTACTCATCTTCCCATCATCTACTCATCATCACCTGTCCCCACTCTTCATCTCAAGCCTCACTTCTCATCACTTGTCCTCCCTCATCATCCCCTGCCTATAAACATCCTCACCACCACATAACCTCAGTGATCCCCTCTTCACCGCATATTTACCAATCAATTAGCCACAATGGTTAGTAGTATCAATTAAAGTCTCCAGTACCTTACCACAGCCTTATCATTACCTCACTCCAATTATATACTAATCATCGGACCGTACAATGAGAGACGAAAGGTGTGTGTGTGTGTGTGTGTGTGTGTGTGTGTGTGTGTGTGTGTGCGTGTGTGTGTATGTGTGTGTGTGTGTGTGTGTGTGTGTGTGTGTGTGTGTGTGTGTGTGTGTGTGTGTGTGTGTGTGTGTGTGTGTGTGTGTGTGTGTGTGTGTCTGTGTGTGTGTGTGTGTGTCGCCGTTCTGTCCTATAATCAATTTACCTGTGTACAACGAACCCCATTGATACCCAGACCACAGATACAAACCGAGGCAAAATGGTTCGTAAATCATCACATGTTTCTCATCCCATTATGTGGCCACGACGCTTGTTTTTTTCATTGTACAGTCACGAGCACTAATCAGTATACAGCTCTGGTTGAAGCTTTAAACAAATCCTATTCACCAACGAACTAATTTCAATGAAGATCTTGGTGGTGTTATTCTATTTACTGTCTCTTGGTATTCGTGATTGTTGGTATGATACAAACTCCTAATTACAACTCACTCGGGCACCATCTGACCCACTGACATACATACATATTCCATTACAACGTCGCGTCATGGTGGTTCAGATTTCATATTCGTTTTACATTATATAAAAAAAAAGGCACAGAAATTTTACATGGTATTTTCATGTTCCATAATATATTGCCAAAATGAATCATTATCTTCACAATTACCACAAAAAACAACAACTCGCCACCATTACTACACCACCAACACCACCTCTACCACCAACAACAACTCACCAACAACAACACCAACAACAACACCACCAACACCAACAACTGACCACCAACACCAACACCACCACCAACACCACCACCTGACCACCAGCACCAACATCTGAACTGGTTTAGCGATAAGAGACCTCAGTGACCGTCCGCCTTCTCTTTTCTCCTCATGTTGCCTCAGATTAGAGTACTTCTGCTCGTCTTGTATTTTTTACCACGCCAGGAAATGTCTTGTTTTCTGTGTGTGTGTGTGTGTGTGTGTGTGTGTGTGTTTGTGACTGTGTGTCTCTCTGTGTGTGTGTATGTGTGTGTGTGTGTGTGTTAGCTTGTGTGTGTGGGTGTGTACGTGAGTGTGTTAGCGTGTGTGTGTGTGTGTGTGTGTGTGTGTGTGTGTGTGTGTGTGTGTGTGTGTGTGTGTGTGTGTGTGTGTGTGTGTGTGTGTGTGTGTGTGTGTGTGTGTGTGTGTGTGTGTGTGTATGTGTGTGTGTGTGTGTTCTCCCTCTCCGTCACGGCTCGCTTGTGGTTAGCATTTAAGTTCTCACATATTTCTGTCCACTTTTTCCCTATTGGTTGAAGTTTCTTTCTGGCCTCTCCTCCCAGTTTTTATTTAATTATTATTGTTGCTATTTTTGCTTTGTATGAACCTTTTATATTTTACTTTTACTGAGTACTGTATAATATAGACTACGTTTGACTGCTCTGTTCCTTTTTCCTATTGATATATTTTGCGTCCGTCTTCCCTCTATGGTTTCTTGTGTCCCCATTCACCAACTATTCACCTTCCCTCGTTCGTTTGTTTGTTTGATAGAAGGGACTGAGGACTTTTATTAAGGTTTGAGTCCTCGTCTGTCTGTCTGTCTGTCTGTCTGTCGGTTTGTCTGTCTCACCTTTATTCTATCTCGATCAGCGAAGGGGTATATTAATATTGCCTGTAAAGAAATGGAAAATACCTGACGGATTTTGACACCCATTGGGAACTAAGACAATCATTTTCCTTTCTTTACATGTCTTCGCTGTCTCTCCTCTCTGTCTCCTTTTCATTTGTGGTGCATGATCTTTTTTTCCTAGCATATTCTCCCTTCTTCCCTCTTACGAAACTCCTCTCCCACCATCACCACCATCACTAACACCATCACCATCACCACCACCACCACCACCTCCACCTCCCAGTCTGTCACACTCACATCCCAAGTTGGTTAATATTCATCTGATACCTGGCCTAATTGTGTCCGATTCCTTGATCCCTCCATGTACCCCTGACACAAGCACTCCCGGGAGGACCTTGTTAGAGCCTGAACTAAGTCGGGTTAGATTAGGTGCGGTCGGTTCTGAAGTGGGTCTGGTTACGTGTGATTAGTTGGCTCACCCTTCAGGCCAGACAACTTTTACAGAAAAATTTGGCCACTAAGAACAGTATCGCACACAACACTGGACTTCTGCTGTATAATATGTTGACCCATCATCATCATCATCATCATCATCATCATCATCAGGTGCTCAGGTCCTGTTTGAGGTTTTAAGCTTTTTATTCTAGCTAACGCCAAACGATTTTTAACTATATGGTGGTGGCACTTCTTACCAGTTGAGTAAAGTTGTACGAAAAGTAACATTATTATGCCTGCCTAAATTTTATGCCGTATTATATTATTGAATATCTACAATGCACAAGAACGACTAAACGAAGAAAGTTTCTGTGATATAGTTCAATTGATTTAATGTGAAGAAGAAGAAGAACAAATATTGAAAATATATACATTACACGGAGGACAATCATTCTGTTAAAAGAAATATACTTGATAAAGATGACAAAATACTTCCTGGAAGGCATAAAATTATATATAGAGCAAAAAAAAAACAAGAGACGAACGAGAGGGAAGGATCAAGAAGATATAAAGCTTTCAACCTGGGCATGAATAAACTTTAAGTCGCCTATAAAATATGGGCTATAAAATATAGGGTAACTATCAGGTGTGGACCCCAAGTGAACCATTTACAAGGAAGTGTCCAAAGATATATGCATCACAGCCACTCCTTGGAGGAAGAGGAGGAGGAGGAGGAGGAGGAGGAGGAGGAGGAGGAGGAGGAGGAGGAGGAGGAGGAGGAGGAGGAGGAGGAGGAGGAGGAGGAGGAGGAGGAGGAGGAGGAGGAGGAGGAGAAGGAGGAGACAAAAGGAACAGGAAGAGGAAGAGATAAAGGAGAAACAGGAGAAGGAGGCAAAGGAGAAAAAGGAAGAGCATGACAAAGAAGGAAGGAAGGAAGCAAAGATTAGGCAGAAAAACAAAGAAGGAAGGAAGCAAAGATTAGGGAGAAAAACAAGGAAGGAAGGAAGCAAAGATTAGGCAGAAAAACAAATAATGATCAGAGAGAGGCGACTGCAGTGGAGCACGAAGCAACCCCCGGTGTGGAGACAGTAAATAGAATAACAAGAATAGACACAAAGAAAGATGAAAATGGGGGGAAAATGAAGTGCATGGAGGATAAGGATGAATGAGAAGGAATATATGAAGGATATGGATGAGTGAGATGGAATATATGAAGGATAATGATGAATGAGAAGGAATATATGAAGGATAATGATGAATGAGAAGGAATATATGAAGGATAATGATGAATGAGAAGGAATATATGAAGGATAATGATGAATGAGAAGGAATATTTGAAGGATAATGATGAATGAAAAGGAAAATATGAAGATGAATGATGAAATAAAAAGGAAAAATTCACGAACAAATAAACAAATACTGGAAAGAGATATCACTGGTAACACTAAAGTATAAATGCTTGGAAAAGAAAATGGGTAACAAGGACACGAGGGAATGCATAAATTTGGCAAAAAAAAAAAAAAAAAAAAAAAAAAAAAAAAAAAAAAAAAAAAAAAAGTTTACATATATATATATTTCTAATCTTGGTACAGTTGTGGTCATAAGTTTCAATACACATATGGATAACTCGAGTAAATTGCAGCTTAGTTATTTTAGTTTTTTTGTATGATGTTATTGTTTTTTTGAGTTGTAGTAAATTAGAAGACGGTGTTTACAGGTTCTCATATGATGATATTATTGTTATTATTGTTTTCGAGTTGTAGTGAGTTGTAGTTAACAAGATGGTCATTTCAGGTTCTCATTAATAATTTTTGATGTTATTGTTATTATTGTTGTTTTTGAGTTGTAGTGAGTTGTGGCTTGTAATAAATTAGAAGATGGTGTTCAAGGGGACAGTAATACACTTTTGATATACTAGACTAGACTTCCTTTATTCTTCCAAAGTTTGTTAGGAAACGGAACTAGATTAAGAAAAAGAAAATAAAAAGTTTGGATGAATCAGTTACTCCAGTTTTTTCCAACACTGTACTAGCCTTTTTTTAATCGATTTATTATTGGAAAGTTTTGCAGCTAACCAACAGTGGGAAGTTGTCAAAAATTTCCAACAGTAGGAAGTTGTCAAAAATTCCCAAGTGTCAATTCCTATGACCATGATTATTTTTGTCAGCGACTGTACACGCCTTGAGACACAGGGCCGTATTCAAGAACATCTGTGGTGTATACGATGGTGTGGTACCGGTATACGACGGCTCTGTTGTTTGTCTATGGAGCCGTCGTATGCACCAAAATCGTTTTTGAATATGGCCCACAGACAGACAGACAGACAGACAGACAATGAATTCACGTGGTCACAGCAGGGATTCTTGTTATCCTGGTAACGAGTTCGATTCCTTCTGAGGTTAACATAATTTCATTTATATACATACATACATATATACATACATACATACATATAATAAATACATACATACATACATACATACATACATACATACATACATACATACATACATACATATAATAAATACATAAATATAATAAATACATACATACATACATACATACAATAAATACATACATACATACATATATACATATAATAAATACATACATACATACATATATACATATAATAAATACATACATACATACATATAATAAATACATACACGATATACTAACGAGAGGATCATTTTAATAGACAGCTTTACGATGCATAATTATTTTTTAAGTCTGGATGGAAACAAGGAATGAATAATCACCATTATCAATATTACCTTTCCAATTATTCTCAGTAACATTATTATTATCATTGTTAATAACTATTATTATTTTATTACACAGTCATTTCCATCTTTACCATCATTATTATTCACCTTTACTTGCCAACGATAGCGAACAAAAAAATGTAGGAACGAAAAAATAAGAATAAATTATATGTGAAAGGTGGAGTGTGTCAGGGATGATGTGGGGTGTGTGGGGGAGGGGGTGGGGGTGGGGACGTCAAAGGGGTTGTGAGGGAGACGACAGGGGCGGGGAAGGAAGCGTCAGGGGGCGGGGAGGGGGACTTCATGAGGGCGCGGATGGGGGGACTTCATGGGGTCAGGGATTGAGTTTCAGGGGGGCGCGGATGGGGGTTTATATCAGGGGGGCGCGGATAAGGGCGTCAGAGGGCTGGGGACAGGGGACGGGGAGCAGGGGTGGGCCGGGAGCAGGGGGGAGGGGGGATAGGGGAAGCAGGAGGGGGCGCGAAGGGGAGGGGGGTGCGGGGAGAGGCATGAGACAGGTTGGGGCGTCAGTGGGCGGGGAGGTAGACATCAGGGAGTGGGGGTGGGCGGAACACCATGAATAACGACCGTCCCGTATGTATGTATGTATGTATGTATGTCCGTGGATAGAGGTGGTCGGGTGGTGAGTGAGTGGTTGGGTGGAGGTGGTCAGGTGGGTGGGTGGGTGTAGGTGGTCGGGTGTGTGAGTGAGTACAGCTTAAGCGCGAGTGGGTGGAGGTGGGTGAGTGGGTGAAGGTGGGTGGGTGAGTTAGTGGAGGTAGTCTGGTGGTGTGTGTGTGTGTGAGTGAGTGAGTACAACTTTAAGGTGGGTGGGTATGGAGGGGGACGTGTGTTGCAGGCTGGCCCCGTAATACATGGGTGGGGACCATAATGTACTCTCAGATTTCGACCCACCATGAATATTAATGTATAAAGGTGGGGGAGTGTGGAAGTGTGGGGGGAGTGTGGGGGGAGAGTGGGGGGGAGAGTGGGGGGCAGAGTGTGAGGGTGTGTGGGGGGCGCACAAACAAGCACACAAACCAAACCACACAAGCAAACCCACACATACATAAAAAAGATATATTGTTTACAGTCTCGAGTAGAGATGGACGAGATGCAATGTTCTTTATCCCTGTTCACAAACACTGCTATTTTATTTATTTATTCATTATTATTATTATTATTATTATTATTATTATTATTATTATTCCTTTTTTTTAGATTAGTGCTTCCCTCTCACTAAGTATGAGACAATATCAACTTTTATAACAATCTATTGCCTTTGTAAAATTTAGTATTTGTAGCCATGATAATTTACATCAAACATTAAAAATATATGATATCCTACACAACTTATTAATTAAACTGGAATCTACTCGAATAATGTTTCTTGAAGATAATTATCTCCTCGACTATAAGAATACAAAAAAAAAAAAAAAAAAAAAAATCCCATAAATTCCTGTAGACCTATAATAGTTGCCTTTCCCATCTAACCTTCTCATTTCACCACCACACCTTCACATTCCACTTGTTGTTGTTTTTCTCCTGTTCTAACTGTTTGTGATCTTGCCTGCCGCGTCTCAAGAGTATCAAAATCACTCTTAGGAATCTCTTAGGAGTGATGTTGACTATAGGGACGTGAGAGTGGGTCAGAGGTCATACAGGTGACGGCCGCTCAAAGACACTAATTAATATATATGGACAGGTGAACGAGCCGACACCTCCAGTCAACGATGGATGGCGCCTTAGGAAAATTATCAACTCTCACTGTCTGGCTCCTTACACTGGTACGATATTTAGTACACACGTGTGATGGAGTTACACACGACAAGACTCACTTCCTAATGTACACTTGCAGCACATTAGACGAACTTATCAACCCCCAATGTCTACGTCTTTACACTGGCTTTATATTTAGTGCAAACATATAATAGATTCACGTACGACAAGGTTCAACTCCTAATGTACATACAGAAAATTATTGTGAATTTATATAGATCTAATGGTGTGTCCCTTACACAACTCTGGTGTATAGATGATACAAGTGATAAAGTTACGACGACAACACTGAACTCTTAATGTACTTGTAGTACATGTTGGTTAACATACTGCAATGTTTATCTAGGCAATCTTACCGGTGCTCTTTACAAATACACATAAAGGCCACATTAGTGTATCAGATCACTACACCTTCGTCAGGATTGGAACCTTGGAACCTGGACTCCAGTTCAGGTGTAGGTGTAGGTGTGTGTACGAGGGTGCTGGTACTCAAGGCAACAGGTGTGTGTGTGTGTGTGTGTGTGTATCCAGCCCAGGTTATCTCACCGAGATCTGATTATTGTTTGTTTATTAGTGATTATAGTCTTTAGTCATATTAAAAATTCGTGTACCATAAACTCATTTTATTCACTCCCTGCCATTGTTTCTAATATATATATAAATATATATGGAAAAGAAACTTCTCTCTCTCTCACTCTATCTCTCTCTCTCTCTCTCTCTCTGTCGACCTTCCAGCAAGACTCAAGATGCTGCTTCAAGAGTTTCCACAAACAACACGAGCAGCGAAAGGGATACCAGGGTTACATCATAAAGAGGCAGCAGGCGGGGAGGATGAATAGCAGACAGTACTGGGAGGACACCATAGAGGGAAGAGAAGAGAAATGTGGAGAGTGGAGAGAAGAGGTAGGAGGAGAGGTGGGAGGAGAGGAGGAGAGGTGGGAGGAGAGAAGAGGAGGGTGGGAGGAGAGAAGAGGAGGGTGAGTGGAGAGAAAAGATGGAGGGAGGAGGGAGGAAAGTGTACTAAGAAGAGACCATAGAGGGAAGAGAAGAGGAATGTGGAGGGTGGAGAGAAGAGGTGGGTGGGTGGAGGAGGGATAGTGTAGTTGAGGAGGGGGAGAGGGAGGGGTTGAGAAGGGGGGGGGGGAGAGGGGTTGAGGAAGGTGGATAGAAAAGATGGGCATGTAGAGGATGGAGAGAAATTGAGGATGGAGAGAGATTGGGGGTGGAGAGAGATTGGGGGTGGAGAGAGATTGGGGGTGGAGAGAGATTGAGGGTGGAGAGAGATTGAGGGTGGAGAGAGATAGAGGATGGAGAGAAATTGAGGGAGGGAAGGGGAGAGAGGGAAGGGAGGGAAGGGAGGGAGGGAAGGGGAAGAGGAAGGAAGGGGAAGAGGAAGGGAGGGAAGGAGGAAGGAAGGGAGGGAGGGAAGGGAGGGAAGGGGAGGGAACGGGAGGGGAG
>JAWZYT010003692.1:0-15000 GCA_034508575.1 Petrolisthes manimaculis | reverse complement strand
TAACCCCATCAAGGACATAATAGTAAAAAAACAAAAAAATAACACCCTCCATATCTCTGTTTTTCCGTCTAAGCATACCTACATGAAGCAGCAACGTCCAATAAAATAATGTTATCGCTACAAACAGTATAGATAAACACTCGCTCCACTGAATATTTTACCTTTACCTAAACTTCTACTAAACATTTCGGTTCCTCACTATAAACATTATTTTTCTCCTGGCAAGACTGAAAATGCAAAATAGCCAGATGGATATACATACATACATACATACATACATATACACATATACACAGACATATACAAACAAAAAAGCACATACAAACAAAAAAGCACATACAAACAAAAAAGCACATACAAACACACACTCACACAAACACACAAGCACAAACACACACACAGACACATATACGCAAGCACACAAACACACAAACAAACGCAAATTATTCCTCCAAACTATTCCAAGTAACAGAACACCATTAATTTTGTTCAATCTGATCATGTTTCCTGGCATACTTTGGAGGAATGAAGGCACTCCAATGTAATAATAATAATAAAAAAAATATATATATAATAATAATAAACAATAACAATAATAATAATAATAAATAATAATAATAATAAATAACAACAATAATAATTATAATAATAATAATAATAATAATAATAATAATAACAACAACAATAACAATAACAACAGCAACAACAACAATAATAATAATAATAATAATAATAATAATAATAATAATAATAATAATAATAATAATAATAATAATAATAATAATAATAATAATAATAATAATAATAATAATAATAATAATAATAACAACAACAAAAATGTAATAAAAGTTAATTATGCTTTTAATCCCCACCTATCTTTTAATTCATATAATCTTGATTTGTAATAAGTGATAGATTTTGGTGTGTCGATAGAGAGGAATTAACTTTAGCAAAAATAAAATATATAAAGTGGACGTAAAGAATTAAAAAAAAATGAGTTTCCTAGAGTCAAAATGAACAAGTGAAAAAAAATATATATTAGACTGATAGAAAGAAAACATAAGGGAAAAAAGAAATAGAAACGACGAGGTAACTGAGAATATTTCCACACACACAAACAGAAAAAAACACGAAAAAAAAACGGAGTGAAACGGACGATCAAAAAGCATAATATTTCACTCCAGATTTCACCACCCTTACATCACACACACACACACACATAAACCTATAAACCTCCATCCATCCAACCCACCTTCACCGATTATACTACACTGAGTGAATGGAAAAAAAAAAAAAAAAAAACGGGCAACCCACTGTAACTGCCCCTCGAAACAAACATATACAGAGAGAGAGAGAGAGAGAGAGAGAGAGAGAGAGAGAGAGAGAGAGAGAGAGAGAGAGAGAGAGAGAGAGCGAGGACGATCATATAAACAAAGAGAGAGGACGGACCATCAGAGTATTATACAGTATATTTCACTTTGATTCCATTGTGTCAGATAAGCCATCAGGACCACACCTCACCAGGCCAAAACGTGAGGGATGGAAAGGTGGTTGGAAAGGGGTGGATGGATGGTGTTGAGGGATGGATGGGTGGGTGTTGAAGGGAGTTGAGAGAGGAAGGGGGGTTGGAAAGGGGTGGATGAGGGGTGGATGGATGGGTGTTGGTGTGGGGGTGGGTGGAAGGGTGGATGGAAGGGGGTTAGATGGTAGGTGGAAGGGTGGATGGAAGGAGGATGGAAAGGGGTTGGAGATGGAGGAAGAAGACGAAGGAGGAATGAAGGGGTAGATGGAATGGGGATGAAAGGGAGGTAGGGTTGGTGAAGGGGGACTAAGAATGAAGTACCCACACCTTCAGGACCAGCCTTTCTACCATCCCACACTGAAATCACAGCCTGTCACCCTCATGATAAAACACCACCCGGCACACGCACCAAAAAAAAAACACAACCACACAAGAACAAAAATAAATAAATAAATAAATAAAGAATAAATAAATATACAAAATAAGTATGTAAATAAATAAATAAAGAATAAATAAATAAATAAAGAAGTAAAAAGATAAATAAATAAATATGCAAATAAGTAAGTAAATAAATAAATATGCAAATAACTAAGTAAATAAAAAAATGAAAAAATAAATATTAAATAAATAAATAAATAAATAAATATACAAATGAGTAAGTAAGTAAATAAATAAATAAATAAATAAAGTATAAATGAGGTACTATTTTTTATTATGATTGTATTTTCATTCATATTGATATTGTGTTATTTAGCAAGATGTTGTAAGAGACGTTTGACATTTTTTTTTTTTTTTTTTATGGACAAGGATGAATGATTAGTGAAGCATGATTCTGACGTCTATATTTACAGACAGAAAATGATCAGAATAGAA
Organism: Petrolisthes manimaculis; assembly: GCA_034508575.1. Classification (NCBI taxonomy): domain Eukaryota; kingdom Metazoa; phylum Arthropoda; class Malacostraca; order Decapoda; family Porcellanidae; genus Petrolisthes; species Petrolisthes manimaculis. The sequence continues at coordinate 12,605 of JAWZYT010003692.1, read as the reverse complement.
GAGGTTTTGTGGTTATAATTCCCTTGTTATTACTATTACTACTATATCATTACTATTGCTATGGTTAATAATAATAATAATAATAATAATAATAATAATAATAATAATAATAATAATAATAATAATAACAATAATAATAACAATAACAATAACAATAACAATAACAATAATAATAATAATAATAATAATAATAATAATAATAATAATAATAATAATAATAATAATAATAATAATAATAATAATAATAATAATAATAATAATAATAATAATAATAATAATAATAATAACAATAACAACAACAATAATAATAATACCATTAACGTTTATAACAATAACAATTTACGGCATATTTGAAACAAAATATTCTAACTATTTTCTCAAACCTTTTCTCGCCATACCAACCAACAACCAACAACGCCCCTTCAGGAACCCATGTAAATGTATATAGTCAGAATACTGGAGGTCAAATAAGTCCTTCACACACGGCCACGAAACACCACTTGTATAGAAGGAGTTGAGTTTCGTGATATTGTCAGGAGGAATCAGAATCAATCCTCTTGTACATGATCACAAACAAACTCTTCAGCTGCAGTTCATGGTGGTGGTGTTGTTGTTGTTGTTGGTGTGGGAGTGGAAGGTGTTGTTGTTGTTGTTGTTGTTGTTGTTGTTGTTGAGTCAAGGTTGTGGGAAATATTGCCAAGTGTTTGTTACAACCAACAAAGGAAGGAAGGGAGGAAGGAAGGGAAGTAGGAAGGGAGGGAGGTAGGGAGGGAGGTAGGGAGGAAGGAAGGAAGGAAGGAAGGAAGGAAGGAAGGAAGGAAGGAAGGAAGGAAGGAAGGAAGGAAGGAAGGAAGGAAGGAAGGTTGGCAACACAAGGGGTAATGTTCCTGCTCGTCTTCAAAATAAAACCCATGCACACTTTCCTCTCCCTCCCTCCCTCTCTTTATCTCCAGTACCTGTGAAATTTTCAATATATGTGATATATAATAATTTCAGATTTGCAGGTACCTGGTGAGAAATACGGCATGTCAATAGCCGTACATTGAGTCGGCTTAGAATATCTCATGTTGCACGCGTACGCACCATGCAACTTAACATCCCCCCAAACCCAATCTTCAATAAAGAAAAACTCGGAATATATTATATACTTGAGCCCTAATAATAGACATTACAAACACTATATCAATCACTGTAATCAAGATGGTGGCTTGGGTCCACCCGTACCACCGGGGCAAGTCCTCTCAGCTCACAGCCAAATTTGTTATTTTAATTTTGCTCGCCGTGTCTGTCTGCATTCACAATACATTATTCGTCGCCAATATTCTTTTGTTTTCTCCTAATGCAAATGGTGTGGGCTAGTACGTCAAGTGAACGATAAAATATTCAAATGTGTAGAGGCCAAAGTCAAAGGCAGCGTGATGCCCCCAGACCCCGCCCAGCCAGGGGGCGTGACCCCATGTACAGGCACGAGGGGCGGGGGTACACAGGCACGAGGGGCGGGGGTGTACAGGCGGGGGGAAGGGGGCAGGGGAGGGGGAGGTAGGTGGCAGAAGAAGGGGTGGTAGGGGAGGTAGGTGGTAGGAGGAGTCAGTGCAGAGGAATCAGGAGGGGAAGGGACAGGTGAGAGAGGAAGCAGGAGGGGGCCAGAGAGGGTATAGGGACAGGGTAAAGCAGAGTTAAGGCAGAGGCATGTGAAGAACAGACACGAAGAAAAGCAACAACACGAGGGAAGGCAGAGGCAAACAGGAGGGAAGGTAGAGGCAAACAGAAGAGGGGAAGGGCAAGACAAACAGAAGAGGAGAAGGGCAAGACAAATGGAGGACAGGAAGGACAAGCAGGAAGTACAGTAAAGCAGGGCAGGGGGCAGTCAGAAGGGAGTGGAGAATGTAAGGGAAGAGGGAGAAGGGATAGGGGGAGGGAGAAGGGATAGGGGGAGGGAGAAGGATAGGGCGAGGGAGAAGGGAGAGGGAGAGGAAGGAGAGAGGGGGAAGAAGGGGAGAGGGAGGAGAGAGGGGGAGGAAGGAGAGAGGGGGAGGAAAGAGAGAGGGGGGAGGAAAGAGAGAGGGGGGAGGAAAGAGAGAGGGGAGAAGGAAAAGGAATAGGGAGAGGAAGGAGAGAGGGAAGGAATGACTGGTAAAGGGTATGGGTGGACACTAAACTCGGATTATTACATCACCAACAAATATATTACATCAAACTCATAAGTAAAATTAACCACACAACATTATCACTTCCTATACCTTATGCATTATATTATTAACCACTTTTTTTTAGCAGTCTTCTACATTATGCTTCCTCATACTTCACATGTATTACACTTTTAACATCAACAAACACATGTAACATTCACTCTATCTATCTATCTATCCATCCTTCCTTCGACTCAATTCAAGCATCTGGTTTACTACAAACGTACTCGTATAACTTCCCGAAAAGGTTACGTTGTTGAGTGAGTGTATGTGTTTGGTGTGAGGGCGTGGCTGGTTGTGTGTGTGGTGAAGGCAGAATATGGCAGCTCCACCACCACCACCACCAGCTGTCTTCCTCACTCACTACACCACTTTGTTACCAGTCTATACCCTGGCTGGCTCACCTTTCACCAACCTCGGCCCACTTGTTAATGGCTTGACACGACACTTTAATTTTCTGCCACTAGCAAACATCGTCTATGCTAAATGACTGAACTATCCATTTGAACACAAATCACTGCATGGGCCAATCAAGCTAACACGGTTTTCATTCACAGTAACATGGAAAGGTAAATGAAGGCCTCACTCAACTGCTATTTACAGATCCAATCACACAAACACAACTTTTCTTCAGTCTCGGTTTCACTGTGTTTTAACTCGTATTCTTATTAGGGTTGTATGTTACTCGTTTATTATTTAATTAGGCAGTTCAACAGAAAGTATTGGAGGTGTGACCGATTTCTTATGAAACTTCTAATTATATTACTTGTATATGAAAATTGGGTTCACCGAAACTTTAGTTAGGCATGTAATACGATAACGATATAAACTAATCTTTTTTTTTTATGCAAAACCAAATAATCATCTCTTTACTCTTGAACAACACAATATAAATTATATGAACATGCATAATTAAAACTTATGTTTTTCCTTTGAGAAACATTGCCCAATCTAAATTCATGAAGACACTCAAAAGTTAATATCATAATACCAAATTTCCAGAAGAAGTAACAACAAACCACGATTTGCTGTCCACCTTCATCAATGTCTATGTTTGGGCCTCACCAATCACCATCTTATCCGAGAATAATGTTCTTGTATACGGCACTAAATATTAAGTCTCCTTCCTTAGGTAGTCCGATCTCTCGTCCATTAAAATTAATAACGAGTTCAAGGTGGCGCCCGCTCAGCCACTTCTTTATAAAATAAGAGTATCTTTCTTGAGGGTGAATGAGATGGTCTTGTGGTGGTTATGACCTGTAATGAATGATGTGTAATGTCCACCTCACCTCACCCCACCACGCCCTTCCAGTCCCAGTGAAATGACGAGGGGCGTGAAGCACAATGATGACCGACACACATCACCTCAGGGCTGGGAAAACTTAGATAGAAATAATCTGGTGCAAATGACACGGGGATGATTTGTCGTGGTAAAAAATAAAAGGTCTTAAGGCGCCTGACTACGTATAATGTTTTCAGGCGCAGCAGTGGAGGCAACTGTGTACTCCAATGCCAACCAGAAAACAAAATTACACCTACTGTATATATAAAGTCAGCCCGTTTCGTGATGGAGTTTGTAGGAATTAGTAGCCTCCAGGACGGTGACCTCAACATACGCAACTTAAGGGAGTAATTCACTTTTTTGTTACATTGGAGTGTCTTGATTCCTCCAAAGTGTGCCAGGAAAAAGAACCAGATGAACAAAAATAATGGTGTTGTGTTGCTTGGAATAGTTTGGAGGAATCAGTTGCTCCAGATTTACCAACACAATCCTTCCTCCTTTAAATGATTGTTTCAACTTTCTCTTCTATCATTCCGTGCGATCTGTAGCGGCCTGTAGCGATCTGTAGCGGTCTGTAGCGATCTGTAGCGGTCGACCAAAGTGAAGAACTCGTAAGTGTGATCTGGAGGGACACGAGAATAGAAAAAAAATAATATCAATGCTGACGTAAGTAGTAATCCAAAATGATCCTCCAGTTGTGATATCCTGAGTCTATTGTTTACTATAAATTTGACCCATATACAGTGATGAAAAAGTAGATGTAGTGTTGTGATTCATTTGTGTCCTGGTGTTTCGATGCTGCCGTATAAAATTATCTTGTTTACTATAAATTTGACCCATATACAGTGATGAAAAAGTAGATGTAGTAGTGGCGTGATTTATTTGTGTCCTGGTGTTTCGATACTAACGTAAACAAACAAAAAATAAACCAACTCTTCATTCCCATCACTTCACCTATACACCATGAATACTTTTAAATTTGGCCCTTCATCTTACAAATCGATTTTCTAGCGTTAACCCTACGACCATCTCACATCGTATAACATCCTCGCTGGTACCATGACATCAGCGATAATCGGGATATACCCTCGCATTCTTCTCTCTGTAGGTGGGTGCCAGTTAGGTAATCATGCCGTGTGTGTGTGTGTGTGTGTGTGTGTGTGTGTGTGTGTGTGTCTCAGTGTCTGTGTGTGTGTGTGTGTGTGTGTGTGTGTGTGTGTGTGTGTGTGTGTGTGTGTGTGTCTCAGTGTCTGTGTGTGTGTGTGTGTCTCAGAGTCTGTGTGTATTGTGTGTTTGTTTTGACATGGTGTAAATATGGGGTGGGAACATAATAAATATAAAACAAACAGTACACCTTCCCCGAGTTATGGCAATACACCTCCGAGAAGACACATGCGGTGATTGGAAGGCGTATAGGTAGTGCAGTCCCCTATGTTTATCAATAATCAATGTATAATAATAATAATAACACCGCATCTATTGGGTGGATAGATGGATATGTGGATCATTTTATTTTCCATGTGGACAGACTTACGATGGAGAGGAAATGATGATGTGTTTGGTGTAAAGGAAAGTGAAGGAAGTGAAGGAATGAAGGAGAGAGGGAAGGTAGGATGGATAATGGAAAGTGAAGGAAAGAGTGAGGGAGGGACAGAGGGAGAGAGGGAAAGAAGGGAGAAAGGAAGGAAGGAGGGAGAAAGGGAAGCAAGGAGGGAGAGAGGAAAGGAAGGAAGGAAGGAGGGACAGAGGGAAAGAGGGAGAAAGTGAAGTGAAGAAAGGAGTGAGTGAGGAAGAGGGAGAAAGTGAAGTGAAGAAAGGAGTGAGTGAGTGAGGAAGAGAGGGAAGGAGGGAAGAAAGTGAAGTGAAGAAAGGAGTGAGTGAGGAAGAGAGGGAGAAAGTGAAGTGAAGAGAGAAAGGAAGGAAGGATGGCATAAAGTTAAAAAATAAACATAACAGTGTAGTGTAGGGTAGAAAGAATAACGATACACAAGAGCATCATATTTACAAGAGCAGTTTATTATTTGGCAAGAATTTAGAAGACAATCCTGACGTCACTTAGGTCGAGATTTAAGAGGTCATTAAGGAGGTAGTCAAGGCATTATTAGGGCATGATTCAGGGCTCTATTGGGACATCATTATGGCTGAGGCATGATATAGTGCTTGGATTTAGTACTTATTAACACTTTATCTTGCCCCATTACTTAAGGCATGATTTAAAGGGGTATAATAGCATCATCTTGTTGTTGTTGTTGTTGGTGTTGTTGTTGTTAGTGGTGGTGGTGTTGGTGTTGGGGATGGACTAAAATCTGGAGCAACTGATTCCTTCAAGCTGTTTCCAAGCAACGGGATGCCATTATATATATACATGCACTGATACTGTTTCCTGGACATATTTTGGGGGATATCAAAGCACTCGAATGTACCCAAAGCATATTTTAACCAACTAACCAACTAACTAACTCTCCCCTCGAGGCCTGAATCACACGAGTTAGTTAGTTATTATGGGGTATGATATGATACGGTATAGGGCAAAGAGTTACGGCTTCATTAGTGTTCCATTACCTTTTTTTTTTTGTTTATGTTTTGTTTTTGTTTTTGTTTTTGGGAAGGAAGGGGGGTTGGGGGTGGGTTAGGGAAGGGGGGGTTGGGAGGGGAGGGAAGGGGGGGTTGGGTGGGGGAGGGAAGGTGGGGGTTGGGTTGGCATTGCTTGGGGCGGCATTATTAGAGAATGATTTAGGGTTCCAACGTGTGGCTGGGGCAGGACGTGACGCAACGATTTGATGGCAAGGCAGAGAAGGAAGGGTGACAAGGAGGCTGGTGGTGGTGGTGGTGTGTTGGGGTTGTTGTGGTGGTGTGTGTGTGTGTGTGTGTGTGTGTGTGTGTGTGTGTGTGTGTGTGTGTGTGTGTGTGTTGTTGTTGTGGTGGTGGTGGTGGTGGTGGTGTGTGGGTCTGTTTCCTGGCATACTTTGGAGGATTCAAGGTGTTCCAATCTATCAAAAGTATACTCTCCCCTTAAGGATGGGAAAGGAGGTGAAATAATGGGGTGTTGAAGGGGGTGATATGTAATGGGATGGAGAAGGGCGTAATGTGAGGTGATAGAAAAGAGGAGATGGGAAGGGAAGGGGAGATGGGAAAGGAAAAAGAGTGATAGAATGGGGAAGGATGTGAAAAAAAATTAGATGAAGGAATTGATGGAAAGGAAACAGGAGTGATGGAATGGGAAAGGGGAGTGAAAGGGAAATGTCGTGATAATGATGAAGATGATGATGATGATGATGATGATGATGATGATGATGATGATGATGATGATGATGATGATGATGATGATGATGACAGTGGAAAGTAAACAGTGCTGGAAGGGGTGTGATGATGAAGGGGTGTTGTTAATGATGGAATGGGTTGAAGGGAATGATGGGATGGGATGTGTGAAGGGGCAGTGGAAGGAAGGAAAGGAAGGAAGGAAGGAAGGGCGTGTGCTAAGAACTGATATAATTGGTCTGTGAGAAGCTCGTTAGTGAGAGCCTTGTTGATGAAGTGGTGGGTTGGATGGTGGTGGGTTTCTTACTAGCATGAGACGACGATTTCACACACACACATACTCTCTCTCTCACACACATTCCTCCTCTCTTTTTATACCTTTCTCTCTCACTCTCTATTTGTCTCTCTTTATACCTTTATCTCTCTTTGTCTCTTTTTGTACATTTCTCTCTCTCTCTCACTCTCTGTCTCTTTTTATACCTTTCTCTCCCTCTTTTTATACCTTTCTCTTACTCTCTCACTCTTTTTATACCTTACTCTCCCTCTCACTCTATCACTCTGTCTATTTTTATATCTTTCTCACTCACTCTTTTTATCCTTCAATCCTTTCTTCCTTTCCTCCTTCCTTCCTTCCTTCCCCCCTACCTTCCTTCCTTTCTTCATTCCTTCCTACCTTCCATATTTCCTATCTTCCTTCCTTCCATCCATCCTTCCTACCTTCTATGGCAAAGCGACCTAACCTCCATAAACAAACACACACCAACCTCCACCCAAACTATTCCAGTCATCGCAACAAACACAAAAAGTGGAAGTGTAAGTTAGTGGAAGTGTAAGATAGTGGTGGTAGTGGTGGTGGTGGTGGTGGTAGTGGTGGTTGTGGTGGTAGTGGTGGTTGTGGTGGTGGTGGTGGTCGTGATGGGAATGGTGGTGGTGGTGGTGGTGGTGGTGGTGGTATTTAAGTTGGTATTTAACCTATTTATTGAAAAGTTTATTGGCTAATGAACAGAGGGAAACTGTCAAACTCTTACATGAGTTACCCCTATAATCCTATATGGATTGATTATTTTTTAACACGACTGTACATCCCATTGTTCAAAGGAAACAATAACTACTCGCTCGTGTGTGTGTGTGTATCCTTTATCATGCTTTCAGTTGGACCACAAACCTCTACATACCGAGTAAAGTCATGGTCTAATGTACTGCAACACCTTCCAATGAGATGGCTTCGAAAAATGATCCGAAACTATAGCTGTTGGTGTGTGCAATTTTGGTTCATAAAATTAAGTCAAATAGCTCGCTTTTATTCACCAGGTTGCAGTACATTAGACAATGACTTTACAAGGTAAGGAAGATAACTACTGAGCCAGCAAACACCTTTATAAGGATACCAAGAAACATCAAAACAACACCCAGTACACGATACCATACACACATACATACCATCATCTCTTACACCCTGAGCTAGCGAGGTGCTGTGTAGGTGTGCTTGTGTGTAGATGAGTGTGTATTGGTGTGTGGCTATGTGCACGAGTTCTGTGTTCATCCATGTGTGTAAATTAATGCATATGTGTAAGTACATGCATGTCATAACAGACACATACACGCTGACTAATTATTGGTACACAGTGAAGGAGGAAGGTAAATGAAGACGGGCGTCGACGAACATGTTAAAAAAAACTAATAACATAAAAACTCAGACGTGAGGATTGCAGAAGTGAGCCTCGCTAATCACCTCCCATGGGCTCATATGTATTGATATAGGACAACATAATCATTGACATATTGTTAACCTCTTCTATTTTACTGAAAGACCTGACTAGGGAAAAATATATAGTGCTATGTTTACTGCAGACTGAATGTGAGTTGTTAGTAGTAGATAGAGAAAGGAAGGAAGGAAGGAAGGAAGGAAGGAAGGAAGGAAGGAAGGAAGGAAGGAAGGAAGGAAGGAAGGAAGGAAGGGAGAGTTAGGGGGACCTCTGTCTAAAGTACTCAAGAAAGTGAAACAGTCTAAAAGTTAGTTGTTGTTAGTATGAGGCAAAACTTAAACAGTTATTTGAATGTAAAAGGAAATTATTATTATATCAAAGAGAGACAATACTAAAACAGTTATCAAAAGTGTAGAAGGAGATAATATAAAGTCAGACAGAAGCAAGCAAAGGTTAAACAATATTAATCAGAGGAGATAGAGGAGTGTAGAAGGAGATATTATAAAGTGAGACAAGGGGCAAGCAGAAGTTAAACAATAATAATCAGAGGAGAGGAGAGGAGTGTAGAAGGAGATATTATAAAGTGAGACAGAGGCATGCAGAAGTTAAACAATAATAATCAGAGGAGAGGAGAGGAGTGTAGAAGGAGATATTATAAAGTCAGACAAGGGGCAAGTAGAAGTTAAACAATAATAATCAGAGGAGAGGAGAGGAGTGTAGAAGGAGATATTATAAAGTGAGACGGGAGGGAGGCCAGAATGAAACAGTAATCAGGGAGTGCAGAAGGAGTCATGAAGTAAGACAGACGAGGCTACAAACACCGAGGGGAGAATGATGGATGAAAGAGACCTGGTGTGGATGATGGAGGGGACGTGTGAAGGGTGGAGGGCTCAGGAAGGTGGATGCATGGAAATTAAGGGAGGTGGATGGTGGGAGGAAGAAAGAGGGAACTGAAGGTAGGGGAGGGTGGGAGAGAGGGAACTGGAGAAAGGGAGAGAGGGAACTGGAGAGATGGAGAGAGGGAACTGGAGGGATGGAGAGAGGGAACTGGAGAAAGGGAGAGAGGGAACTGGAGGAATGGAGAGAGGGAACTGGAGAAGGAGAGGGAACTGGAGAAAGGGAGAGAGGGAAACTGGAGGATGGAGAGAGAGAGAGAGAGAGAGAAACCGAGATCTAGGGAGTGAGTGAGAGAGTGATACACAGAGATCTAGGGAGTGAGTGAGAGAGAACAACCCCCCCACAGCTAGACACGTCCACTAGGCCCTAACAACAGATGACCCGCCCCAACCCCCAACCTCAGTCACACTCACAAAAAGTTGAGGCTTCGCTGCTGGATACCCACTGACGGTCAGACACGGGAAGGAGTAGTGACACTATATGGGATGACATGGTGGGGTAATGAAGGAAGGACTGATGACTAGAAGGTATCAGACACATATATACACATAATATAGATAGATATCCCATACACCCACTCATACCACACACACCAGAGGGATGACACGGTGGGGTAATGAAGGAAGGATTGAGGACTATAAGGTATCATGCATATATACACATACCGGTACCTATAGATAGATATCCCATACACACACTCATACACACACACTAGAGGGATGACACGGTGGGGTAATGAGGGAAGGATTGAGGACTATAAGGTATCATACACATATACACACACCTATAGATAGATATCCCATACACACACACACACACACACACACACACACACACACACACACACACACTACTTCAAGGCTTGCTTATAGTGTACACCAAGATTGGCAACGTGTGGCTGTAAAAAATCACACACACACTAATCACTCATACATAATTTAAGATTATGATTCCTCCAAATTATTCCAGGCAACAGGATACCATTATATTTCTTTATATGGGTGTGTTTTCTGGCATACTTTGGAGGAATCAAGGCGTTGTAATTTACCAAAAGTATACTATCCTCTTATTGTTCAATCCTTCTTTATTTTTATATTTTTCTACAGTATGAGAGTACGAGGAAAAGTGTAATAAGGTAGAGAGAGAAGATAATAAAAGGAGAGAACTGAATAACTAACCAAGAGGAAAGGAATAATTAAGAGATTAAATGATAGAAAAAAAAAAAAAAAAAAAAAAAAAAAAAAAAGAGTGATAAATGACTGATGGAATGATTACGAAAAAAAGAATGACAAATAACAACACGAATTATTACAAAAACCCATAAGATCATTTTTCTACCATAAATATTTGACGGGATATTTTTAGAGGCAAAGTAATGTTTATATTATGATAAGGTAAAATATATATTATGGTAAATACTATGGTAATCTTAAGTTTGAATATTATCACAACATTAGCAAGCAATAATAAAAAAAAATATGATGGTAAAATCGATGGGACGAAAGCTTATAAGGGGGAAGTACAGTGTTGGCAAATCTGGAGCAACTGATTCCTCCAAACTATTTCAAGCAACAGGATAGGCCTTTATTTTTGTCCATCTGGTCCTGTTTCCTGGCTTATTTTGGAGGAATCAAGGCACTCCAATGTACCAAAAGTATACTCTCCCCTTAACTCTAATTATAAAGTCCGACTCACTCAATGATTCATACTTCAGAAAATTATAAATATTTCCATTCTTTTATTCACTATCTCATATTTTTTATTATAGCTGATGTGTTGGTCGGGGAGCAGCTGATAAAACGATAACACACACACACAGAGACACAGTCACACACACACACAAGCAAACACACTCACTCACGTACACACACACACAAACACTCACTCACGTACACACACACACAACCCACACACTCACTCACGTACACACACACACACACTACACACCAACAACCCACACACTATCACACCAACAACCCACACACCCACACACACAAACATTAACACCACACATACACCCACACACCACCACCACCACCACTACCACCCACACACACACACACAAACACCCACCCACACACACCCCCACCACCACCCACCACCACACACACACACACAGAGCAATAGCTAAGAGATTACGTGAGAGTTATAAGAGGCTCGTGTAGAATGGAACCTATTGCATGGCTCCCAGTTGGACCTCCTGTTCACAAGGCAACACGTTTCAAGTTTGACGAGGTAACTTTGACTTAGAGCTAATAAGGTGCTTGATAAATGACTCGGATTGCAATCATACACATACCGTACACCTGCCTATGCAAATATACATCCACCTATGAGGTATCTGATAACATATTATACACACACGCGCGCATACACACACGATCACATTATACAGAAATGAATGCATGAATATACATATGCTATGCTGCGCACATACATACACACACGCACGCACGAGTATTTCATGAAGAAACACACACGCACGAGTACCTTACGAACATACAAAGAAACAAACACACACAGACACATACATAAACAAATACACACACACACAAACGAACAAACAAACAAACACAAAGAAACACAAACACAACACACACACACACGAGGCAGATGGGGAAGGTGAGATAACACGAAGGTAAAACACACACACTCTCTCTCACTCACACACACACACAGGCAGTAGAGAGACAACACTTAGCAAGACCAGTATACTCTAAAAACTACTAAACCCAGCCAGGACAGGATAAATGAATGAATGAATGAATGAATACTCCTGACGACGTGGTGATACAGAGGGACATACTGTACAATGTTACAATGTTACTGGGTCGTCCTGTGGCAAGTTTTATAAGTAGACAAATCCAGGCTCTGTAGTTGAACCCGATACCTCATGCTCTTGTAGTTCTCGTATAGTTTTTAGACCGAGTTGTACGTGTTTCAGAATGTCTCGTGGGGTGCAGTATATTATTATTATTATTATTATTATTATTATTATTATTATTATTATTATTATTATATTATTATTATTATTATTATTATAATTTATTATTATTATTATTATTATATTGTTATTGTTATTATTTATTATCTTGCATTTTCTGGTGGATTAAGTTAACTTCAATTCGCCCATGATTGATTTAACAACACTATATCATCCAACCTTGTTACCCCATGTGTTCACAGAGCATATTGCACCTAGACCAACCAACAGTACACACACACACACACAACTCCAACACCACAACACCATTCTACACACACACACACAGA
>JAWZYT010003691.1:35000-62500 GCA_034508575.1 Petrolisthes manimaculis | reverse complement strand
TAATAATAGTAACAGTAGTAGTAGTAATAATAATAATAACAGTACCGGTAATAGTAATAATAATAATAATAATAATAATAATAATAATAATAATAATAATAATAATAATAATAATAATAATAATAATAGTAGTAGTAATAATAGTAACAGTAGTAGTAGTAGTAATAATAATAGTATTAATAATAATAATAATATAATAATAATAATAGTAATAATAATAATAATAATAATAGTAGTAGTAATAATAGTAACAGTAGTAGTAATAATAATAATAATAGTAATAATAATCTAACATTGATTACAGGACGGGTAGGTTAGGCTAATATTAGGATAACTCATAATAATTATAGTGTTGGTAAATCCGGAGTAAATGATTCCTCCAAACTATTCCAAGCAACAGGTCACCAGTCATTATTTTTGTTCCTCTGGTTCTGTGTTTTTCTGGCATACTTTGGAGGAATCAAGGCACTCCAATGTACAGTTGCCAAAAAAGGTATTGCGACAACTATTGATACAACATTAAATATATTAATGTCCATAGTTGTTTGTAGGGATATATATAAGTATGTATTACAGAAGGATATGTATATTTCCTGCTGTTATACATGTTTATAAGTATGTATTACAGAGGGATATGTATATTCCCTTCTGTTATACATGTTTATAAGTATGTATTAAAGAGGGATATGTATATTTCCTTCTGTTATACATGTATTACAGAAGGATATGTATATTCCCTTCTGTTATACATGCTTATAAGTATGTATTACAGAAGGATATGTATATTTCCTTCTGTTATACATGCTTATAGTCCCTACAAATAGTTGTGGATATTACTAGGGTTAAAGTTATATCAAGATTTGTCGCAATACCTTTTATGGCAACTGTACCTAAAATATACCTTCCCCTTAAAATGAGATAAATACAAAGAAAGTACAAAGGCACATACATATACACTTTTACTAGGTTAGGTTATCTGTTTATCTAAATTCATCTATTATGATTTTTAGAATATGATACGAAAAAAACAAAAAAAAACATCCCTTACTTCTGATTCCTCCTTGTAATGCCACGAAAAAAAGATCCCCTTATTTCCGATTCCTCCAAACTATGCCACGAAACAGCGGATCCTCAATTTCTGATTCCTCCAAACTATGCCACGAAACACATCCCCAATTATTTCTGATTCCTCCAAAGTATGCCATGAAACATCTCTTATTATTATTACCAATGAAGGCGTCTGTTCTCTGGTATAGTTAGGAGGAATCAGAAGCCTTCCAATTAACCAACTAGATATTCTTTCTTCCCTTAATTAATATAACTATACACCATTTTATTGAGCTGTCACCCCAATCAGCAAATAAAATTAATAACAAAACATACATAAATAACTAAGTAAACAAATAAATAAAATATATAATTATTTGAGGCGACTGCGAGACAAAATTGACTAGGCTATATACGTAAGGAAATGCTTATATGATTTTAGTTATTTTTTAAGTTATTTAATTACGAAGATACTTTACTTTTGATAAATGGGAGAGCCTTGATGCCTTCAATATATACCAGGAAACAGGAATTAATAGATTAGGATAGAATAGAATAGGACAAATATAATGGCACGTGTTGTGTTGCTTGAAACAATTTGGAGGAATCAAGGCCCGTAGTTTAAAAAAAATTGTGGGTCCTTATTGGAGCTTTATGAACCCTCCAAAATAATCCAGGCCACAGAACCCTTCAGTATTTCTAATAGGGAATCTGTTGCACGGAGTAGTTTGGAGAATTCATAGAGCTCCAGTAAGGGCCCTCAATTTATTTTAAACTACGGGTGCAAGTTAATTATTGCTCTATTAAAGATTTCCCAATTTAACACTGCTCTTTAGTCTCTTTAATTAACCACACTCACAACCAATTAATAAAAATACTAATCCAGGGAACTGACAAATTCATTATCAGTTATCAGTAGGCTATAATAATGATAAAAATATAATTATAAAAAAAAAAATCCATAACTTTATCAAAATACAGAAAATACATGAACAAAAAAACATTATTATTTCAAACTACAGCTTATACATACATATAAAAATAAGTCTACGATAAAATGTATAGTAAATCATCATATAGTGTGTAATATAAAGTTTATATAAGTTTTATGTGTTTAATTATTCTCTATCAATTCCCCACACTTTGGTTAGGTTAGATAAGATTAGCTTTAATTACATTCTTACATTAAATTAACTATATCATGGCCGTGTAACGTAAAGTAAACATTTGCCTGAAGATTCGAGAGAGAGAGAGAGAGAGAGAGAGAGAGAGAGAGAGAGAGAGAGAGAGAGAGAGAGGAAAAGACAAGAAAGACAATGAGAGAGAGAGAGAGAGAGAGAGAGAGAGAGAGAGAGAGAGAGAGAGAGAGAGAGAGAGAGAGAGAGAGAGAAGGAAGTAAGGGATTAAAACGTACAATTCACACCAAATTGAGTAAATAAAATGCGGCAAAAACAATGTAATAAACTCCAATCAGTCGTAATTAAATATCCCCAATAACACAAATATCACAATTAATAAAACAGGGATATAATTAAGTTACCTAATGACACTGAACACGAAATAAAACAACAATTATAAGTAAATGTCAGGACAATGCAACACGAACAAATTAACCAAACCAACTTAATCCCAATTTTTTGTTATTGGTTTTGCAGCCTCCACAAAATATCAAACAAACTATATAATATAAAAAAATGTGAAAGTATACATTCCTACCTTTCCAAATCACTATATAATAATAATTTTGAACTTATCATACCCTCTGTTTTGGGGTATTGTTATGATTGGTATAGCAGCCTCCATAATACATAAAATAAACTATAGTTACATAAAAACTGTGAAAGTATAAATGTATTCCTATCACGTTAACAATAATTTAAGCCTATTCTGGGGCACTGTTAGTTAATGATTGGTATCGCAGCCTAACCAAAACATAAAACAAAAAAACTATACAATATAAAAATGTTGAAAGTATAAATGTATTCCTACCTTCCCAAATCACTATAATTATCACCACGTTAATTATTTAAGCTTATCATACGGTTCATACCCTGTGTTTGGGGGCATTGTTAGTTATGATTGATATTGCAGCCTCCATAAAACACCAAACAAACTATACATAAAAACTGTGCAAGTATAAATGTATTCCTACCTTCCCAAATCACTATAATTATCACCACGTACCAACAACAACCACCACCACCATCACCACCAAGCACTGGAAGATTGTACGTTGTTTGACCAGCTGATATATTTTACCAACAAGAGAGAGACAGGAGAGAGAGACTCCCCTGTCAAACGTCTTCACTGGTCAGCAACACCACTCGGAATGATGGTAATAGACAGACAGCTGCTGGTATAGTCAGAATCCTCCTGTGTGTGTGTGTGTGTGTGTGTGTCCCCGCCCCTTCCTTCCTTCCTTCCTTCCTTCTGTCAGTCACACATGATGTCATTTATTTCATGTCTGTATTTAACTTGTTGGTGTTATATGTAATGGTTGGCAAGTCAATTTAAGTGTAGTATTATAGTCCAGGAAATATATGATTGATATATAAATGAATATTCTAGAAATGTCAATATATTTACCACATTCCATCAATCACAATAGGTGGAGTTTATCTTACAAAATAAACAAAACCCGTGTGATTAATTTACAGTTGAATACATCGAGTACACTAACTGCCCTACGAAATACACTAATGTAACATGTACACTAGAGTAATACTAAAAAATAAAAAGTAAATAATAATGTCTCTCCACGCGGCTTGAACCACCATAAGAGATGAGATGCCCCACCCAACTTGCCTTCGTAACCAATGAGAAGTGTTGGCTCATATTACCTCACAACACGGGGTGAGTTTTGGCCCCGCCCTCCACCCCATCAGCAGTAAGGGTTACCAGCGGTGTACAGTAGGCATCAGAAGTTATTACCGTCATGTATTAGATATATAGTGATGTTGCAGAGATTATATGGTAAATTTCGTACTGTATGTTGTTAGAATAAGGGTTACCAGCGGTGTACAGTAGACATCAGAAGTTATTGCCTTCATGTACAGTATTAGCTTTAGTAATGTTGCAGAGATTATATGATAAATTAGGTATGTTGTTGTTGAAATAGGTGGTGTACAGTAGGCATCAGAAGTTGTTACCGTCATGTATTAGATATATAGTGATGTTGCAGAGATTATATGATAAATTACGTATGTTGTTGTTGAAATAAGTTGTGTACAGTAGGCACCAGAAGTTGTTGCCTTCATTTCAACACCTGCGTATAGTTATGACATGTATTAGTTAGCTATAGTAATGTTGTAATAGAATTTTAATGCAGAGATCATATGGTAAATTACGTACAGTATGTTGTTAGAATAAGGGTTACCATTGGTGTACAGTAAGTACCATAAGTTGTTGGCTATATGTATTAGCTTTAGTGGTGTTGCTGATAATATATGATAAATTACGTATGTTGTTGTTAAAATAAGTGGTGTACAGTAGGCACCATAAGTTTTTGGTTTCATTTCAACTTGCGTATAATTATTATGTATTAACTAGCTATTTAGTCTTTTAATGTATAAATAATAGATATATAGTTCTCATATGATAAATGACGTAAGTTGTTGGAATAAGGGTTAACAGCGGTGTACAGTATATGCACCATATAAGTTGTTAGGTTCATTTCCACACCTCCGTATAGTTATGACATGTATTATATAACTATAAAATATTATTATAGTGATGCTGTAATACAATTGTAATGCAGATATGATATATATAGTTCTCATATGGTAAAGTACATGTGTTGTTGGAATAAAAACTGGTTTAAAATGCAACAACATAAGGAACCTAATAAAATGAATGAATATTGGGCCGTATGCAAGAACTTTAATGGTATATACGATGGTTCTACTGATTTATATTCTATGGAGCCATGGTACCGGTACTACGCCATCGTATACACCATGAATGTTCTTGCATACCGTCCATGGAATGAACTACACACGATATGGCTTTATTTATTGCTCACAAATAAAAAAAAAATTGAGTTCATTCATTATCTCACAACACCGAATTAAAACTCTGTAATTCATTTGATTAATTTGGTCCTCGAGAAGCATATAGGAACTTCTGACAGCTCCATCCATCCATCCAGGCTTCTGCTAATTAATTAACTGTGTGTGTTTTTTATTATCCCCCCCCCCAGTCTCTCGTCTCAGATCCTCTTCTCCCAATAATTTCTGCTAATACTGTGAAAGCAATTACACTCTAGCTCCTACTACCCTTCACAAATTAATAATGCCAATAGCCTAGATTACTTTACTATTATATAAAAATAAGATTATCACATAGAAAGATTTGGTTATGATCATAATTATATTTACTTAATTATTAACTTTTAATGGCCATTAAATTTTGACCTGACTGTATTATCTCGCCATTGAGAATTAAACTATTGATGCAGTAAATTTATTGAAGAAATAAAGTGATATAAGTGAATCCTTCAATTAATTAAGTTGTCACGAAACAGACAACCAAATTAACAAAAAATAATGGTTTTGTTGCTTGAAATAGTTTGGAGGAATCATGTACTCCAGATTTATCAACACTGTACTTCCGATATCCACTTTTTATAGTATATAGTAGGCTACACTGTTGGTAAATCTGGAGTAAATGATTCCTCCAAACTATATAGCTGTTCCCTAGCATGCTTTGGAGGAATCAAGGCGCTCCATTTAAATCCCTCCTTTTTAAAATGGTTCATAATTAAGTTAAGGGGAGATAATTATTTTGTTGGTGAATTGTAAGGTCTCTGGATGGATGGGATGGATGGATGTATACTTACTTTAGCCTGGGACTGTACAGCGACGGTAACAAATATATGAACAGTTCCACAATGACACGATAAAAGGAATAATTATCAGCTGATGTATTTTGCTTCGAGATAATATTATGTAAAGTGGTGGATACAACTAGTTATAATTAAGGAACCCTATAGCTAGATGTGTGTGATGTATATAGTCAGAAAATTGGAGGTAAATGATGAGTCCTTCAAAATAATATTGCCACGAAATAAACACACACACACACACACACACCTATAATGAGGTAAACGAGTCCTTCAAAATAATAATATATTACCACGAAACACACACACACACACACACCTATAATGGAAGGAGATTGTTTTGTGGCAGTCAGGAGGAATCAGAAGCCTTCAATTTCCATACACGATAACACGTTTGGTTTTTACATAAATTATTAACTCACAGTATGTAATTCGAAGGTAGCCCTATATATACTATACTCTAAAAAAAAATACATATGTATCTTTTGTATAACTCTACTGTATAAATTATGTGACTGATAATGATAAAACTTTGTAATCGTAATAATTTATTAAGCAAAATATCCACATTGCAAAATCTTATTATTATTATTTTTCTGTACCACCATCCTATATTTGCTTAATAATATTAATGGAGTAATAAACTTGATGGGATACATAAATTGAGCTCCCTGTTGATTCCTCTCTGTTACGAGTCCATATTCGTGGCATAATAATATATAGTCTAATAGTATTCATAGCATAGGAAGTAGGCCTAGGTAAACCAAGCAAGTGTGGAAATTTCAGCTGGTGTACGTGTAGTGTTTAAAACTTAAATATATAACCTCTAATAAAAACATGCAAGTTTCAGCTGCACACCGCGCCATTGAGAAATTTGAGATGAGCACAAGCTTTCTGTTTCAACTGTTGATATGATGACCTCTCGCCTCCTCAGATAATCATCCCAAAGAACGAATATTCTACCTTGCAAATCCCTATTTTATTGTTGTAAGTGTAGGCAAGACTATCAATGAGTTTGTCTAAATTGTCTCTACAAAGCTTTAATTCTCAATGAGCTTGAACATCATTTCACCTTCTGGCTGCATGTCAGTGTAACACGCATTCAGTCATTATTACTCGATTTTATAGCTGTCCAGTAATCAGTACGAGATATGCCAATATTACATTTGTTGTGGTGCCATTCTCCCACATCTGTCACACTACATACCTTCTTGTCTTGCCGGTACAGACACAAGACACTGAATACACTCGTCTCAGCAGTCTGCCATCTTACCAGCAACTGACTCAATTTATGGCCATGAACAATTACAAAGCTGCAGAAGTAAATAAACCCCAAAATCCCAACTGAATCGTGAGGTAAATGAACCACGAACTCCCAGTTAAAACGTGCAATTAACAAGAGGTAAATGAACCACCAAGTCACTAACAGTAGCCTTGGACGACCACACCAGACTACCAGGACCTAACCTGGACAGACTACCGGGAATTAACTGTGGTAAAGGAAATGACCTGGGCAAAGTACTGGGACATAGCCGGATCTGGTAACACTGCTACAAACGGTAATTCTTTCGATAAAAACCGTAAGTTATTTCCCGGTAGTTTACCAAGGTTATGTAACGGTAATTTGTCCAGGTTAGATACTTAAAAGAAACAATCAAACTCAAACTTGATTTTCTCTATAGCAAACAAAGTATAATAAATAAAATAAGTGAATAATATAAGGCTGAGTAAAACTTGAGTCTTCTTAAAAGGGCAAATCACCTTAATTAGGATTATTAATTAACACTGAAAGACATGTACAGAAATAAAAGGAAACCTCTACAATAAGAGCATTTCCTGAGAACTTGGCAAAAACTGCACCTTGATAATTATACAGCAATACACAGTGTCATAATAATGCAAAAGTAAAAATAATAATAAGCTACACAATGTTTCCTTCAACACTACAGGATATTAAGGGGGTAATTATTTTTTGGTACTTCTTTGGAGTGCCTTGATTCCTCCAAAGTATGCGAGGAAACAAGACCCCAAAATCCCCCCCAAAGCCTGTCCCCTACTCCCATACCCCTTTTAATATCATCAGATGTATATCAGATCTTACTACAATAAGTATGGCCTAATGAGATATTAAACTATACTTTTGTTACATTGGAGCATCTTAATTCCTCAACAGTATGACAGGAAACAGAACCAGATTAGCAAAGATATTGGTGGGTTGATGTCTGCAACAGTTTGAAGGAATCATTATGCTCCAAATTTACCAACACTAAAATACTCCCTTAAACACTACTATAATGTTACTATACAATATTATACTGCAGAATTGAAGATGCTTCATAAAATTCTTTTAATGTTTAACCAACTGTACATGGGGATAGATTATGAACCACATTCTCTTTGAAATTTACCAGGGAATTTCCATCCCAGTTTTTTTAATCGATTAAAAACACCATTGTGTAGTGTACAGTATTATAACATTCAACAAGGTAAAGTATAATTTATATATAGGTGAGACAGTAAAATAAAAGAATACATTATCCAGTGATTACAAACCACTATTCAGCATACAGTACTGTACTGTATCAATATAACAAAGCAATGCTGTAGAAAACTTCCATAAAAAATGAGCAGCATCACATCTATACTGGGCATCTGGAAGCACTCAGTATTTTATAGTCTTATACAGTATAGTACATATAAAATAATGTACTGCTAAGGTACTAACAAATGTTCTACAGTACACCTGAATGCCTGCATTCCACTAATAGTGTTTACCTGTACTGTACTACCTTTATAATGAAATAATGGGTAAATTCATGGCTTCACTTTTAACTTACAAAAACTATCATATAAAATCTACATAATGTACAAAAATATTATGCTACAGTATTAAGCTGCATATTACAATTTGTATACTGTACTACAATATGATGAATGTGATAAATAATATTCTTTGTCCAATGCAGTACAAATGTACATACATAGTAAATTATTTTATTCTTTTGCAAAATATAATGGGATCAACAAGGGCTGTTCATTTTGTTGTTGATTAAATCCTTCAGTGTTTTACCAACCATACAATACAATACAGTACAGTCTGTATAAAACATGAACAACATTTTCTTTGATGAAAATTTTAATGGAATTCCCATATCTGTTTTTCAACTACTGGTAAATTGATGCATTTCTCAACCAAGTACAGCAAGTAAAGTCCTATTTACAATCATACTCTAACTAGGAAATTAGCTGCAGAAATTCATCCTTGGAAAGTCATTATTATTATGAAAAATATCTCAACCCTCAAATGTATTATGTACAGTGTTGTAAAAATGTTTATATAACTTGAAAAATTTGTACAAAATCACACTTTTACAGAGACCAAGGCACTTATGAACCCATATTATTTACTTAGATATTCCCATATACTAAACAAAACTCTATCCAGTGAAACATTATTTGCAACCTACTCAACTAAATAAACTAAGTGTTCTTACAATCCTTAAGATTCATTACTGAATGGAGTTCTGCATCACTCAAAGTGAAAAAGTCATACCAGTGAAGAAGGTATGGTACAGTCTGTAATGGAAAACTCCTACTGTACTACATTACTTATATACTGTACTGCACTAGTCTTTGTATGGTACTGTACATAATGTCTCATTGGGTTAACACACTGGAATATTTATAAAGTATAAACTTCTACTAATCTCACTTGCTATTGTATATTAAATACTGCAGAGTAAATGCAACTGACTTGTATATATGGTCAAGACAATTCATTATACTCATGAATCACTCCTATAAACATAACACTGTGTCTGGACCAAAATATTCAGAGTAGATCAAGGGCGGACTCACCAAAGGAAAATCACACAATGTTGGAGAATTTAAGCTGCCTTTGTCTTTTCATCTTATGTCTTATACAATGTAAACTGTAAATGTCATTAACCTACAATATATCTGTACAGTTTATTAAATTGGTACAGAAATATGTATTGTTCTATAAGATGCAGTGGTTTATAATTATATAAGATTAAATAAGACTGAAATAACAATATACAGTTATTTGTACTGTCTTTTTTATTATATATCTTGGTTTGATAATCTATTAATGTGTACTGTACATATTTTTTAGACTAATGCCATAATAAGATTGCACATAAATATTTGTATGGAATGGATGGTTGGTAGGTTAGGATGGGATAATGGATCGATAACTATTTTTAACCAACGATCCTGGATTACTGTCAGTCCGCCCCTGAGACCTGTATACGAATTAAAGGCATACAGTAGTATACATTTGGCACATTAGAGCATCATGATTCCTCCAACGTATGCCAAGAAACAGAACAAGATTAACAATAATAATGGTGGCCTGCCTGATGCTTGAAATAGTTTGGAGGAATCAGTTACTTCAGATTTACCAACATTTTACTCTCCTCTTAATTAAGGGACCTTGTGGTGTAGTCAGAAAATTTGAGGTTAGTGAGTCCTTCAAACATTGCCACGAAACACACACACCTATATTGAAGGAGCATGTTTCATGGCATAGTCAGGAGGAATAAGAGGCCATCAAGTCTCATACACAATCACAGGGTCCTTAAAAAGTTAAAAATAGGAAAACATTAAGTGATAAGGGTTGCATTATGTGGTACACTAGTCGTCAATAAAAACATATCAATGCTACCAAACAATAATACAGTATGTGTATTTTTTTCACATGATATAGAATACATGCCCTACACTTGTACACATAATCTTCCCAGCCTCATGTTTGTTACTCATTTTAATGTGTATGTGGTATTCATTCTATAATCATACAGGAGAAAGTAATGAAGTAATGGAAGACTGTAGTAATGAAAGATACTACACAGATTAAAGATACTACATAGATTAGCACAGATTAAATAGGATCTTACAATTACTGTAGATTGTTTCATAATGCGGGATATTACAATCTTAAATGCAAGTGCTGAGACGTAATATAAAATATCCATACGGTATACTGTATTATAGAAATCACAAACGATGAGTATTCCTAAAAATCTGTAAAAATCGTACAGTATAAAAAGTAGAATATCCCCATAAACTCTGTCCTAACTGTAATATAACTTTTCTTTATTTCAGCATGACAGCATTTACAAGTTTCTCTTACTTTATACAATATTCAATATATATATAAGTGGTGATGTACATACAGTACTGTACATGCATTCACGGTAAATGCCAGTGAGAGAAATAAAAGAGAGTATGCAGGTACATACTAGTATAAGAAATAGAAAGAGATAAAGCAGGTTTGAAAGAGGAAATGAGAAATAGAAAGAGAATAAGAGATTAATCATATTTTAAAGGGAGGAAAGTGAGGGTAAAAGTCATGATACTGAAGATGGCTGTGGTGTTGAAGGTGAAGGAGTTGTTGGTGTGTCAAGGCTCAGGTTGTATGTCACCTTCTTGGCTGTAAACCTGTTGTTGTGAAATGGTAAATTAGTAAACACTTTAAGAAGGTAATATACTTTTGGTACAATAGAGGAATTTGTGGTACAGTCCAGGAAGAACCAGTGAGTGACTATGGTCTGGTATTTGCTTATCATCGCCATTCCACATCATAGTTTCTGTCCCTGGTGGTAAATCTTTTTGGTCGTTAAGGAATTTCATACTGGGAGGAGCTAAGCATTTACCACCTCAGCTGTACCACGAATTCCTGTGTCCAACTGTACCTAGATTCCTCCAAAGTATGTCAGGAAACAGGACCAGATTAACAAAAATAATGGTGGCCTGTTGCTGGGAATAGCTTGGAGGAATCACTTGCTCTAAATTTATCAACACTGTACAGTACTGTTCCTTTAACAAGATGGGGAATGGCACACTAAAATATAAACTCCAACACATATAATCTTTTTGACTGTCTCACTGAACTAGAACTTCAGGAAGCCAAATTATTTCCTACCTTATAAATCATTTGCAAGTTATATTTCTTCATGAATCGAGGTTGTTGTGTATCTGTATACATAATTAATTAATTTTGTCTACACAGGTAAATATATTATAATATTAATGTGTAAAATAACTCACCTAGAGCAGGAATTGTCAAAAACAAGTGTGTATACTCCAGGCTGCTTTGCTAACAACTTCCCCCGTATAACAGAACCTTGAGTTGATGCCACCCTTGTGGTTGGAATCAACACTCGTTGCTGACTTTCTGAATGACTTCCCTTTGCCCCACCATCTTCCTGCTGGGTACAACTCTCTACTGGAGGCTGATGCAACACTGCAAATGACACACTCTGCAAACAAAAAATATACAGAAATACTGAGTGAAAATATCAAGTGTACAGTACTGTATAATATTGTACAATATGC
This sequence comes from Petrolisthes manimaculis, assembly GCA_034508575.1. Classification (NCBI taxonomy): domain Eukaryota; kingdom Metazoa; phylum Arthropoda; class Malacostraca; order Decapoda; family Porcellanidae; genus Petrolisthes; species Petrolisthes manimaculis. The sequence continues at coordinate 50,253 of JAWZYT010003691.1, read as the reverse complement.
TAATACCAAAGTAATAAACATTTTGCATTACTTTTACTGTACCTACAAAATATCACACAAAAGGTTGCTTCAGTATTACTGTAGCCAATTATATTACCTTTGGCTCAGAGACGAATTTCCAGTGTAGTGAGACACCAGCAGGCAGCTCTACTGGCACCAAGACACGGGTACCTGCACCAACCCACACCTACACCAAAACATTACATTATTATCACATTATTATCATCAGCATCCCATTTCACTTTTTCTGAGGGTTGGTGGGCTCCATGCCTAAAAATAAAATACACATAAACAAAACAAATAATATATTGAGAGACAAACTGGAGAGAAATGAGCCACAACCGGTACAAATTCATTTGTTTGACATGACTAGAGCTGTACTTGCTATCCATAATATTGTAGCATGATATAAGATTACCTCAGCATCAGTAGGTGGATTGGTGTTAAGAGTGGCAAAGGAGATGATGTCCAATGTGGCCCGAGTCTCCGTTGTGTCACCATTGTTACTTAGAGGTGACTCACTACTGGGACTTGATGACATCCTTGATGTCTGTAGTTCTTCATCAGAGATCATAGCATAGTCTTCATCATTAGGTAGAATATTGGCAATGGGAAGTGGACCACTGGTGGAAGGGATAATGAGGTTCTCGGTTTCGTTTCCTCTCTCTGGAATAAAAAATGAAATCTGAACTTTGACTGAATAGCTGTTGTAACCTCAAGGTAAAATAACATTATTCTGCACTGCAAAACCACATAGCTATCTTAATTTTATATACATGAAAGGAAATAGAGGTACTGGTAAACCCTACAGTACAACCTTCTCTGAACCCAATCATCATACCTGTGTGTTGAGTAGTGGATGTGGATTGAACTGTAGGTGTAGGGGAAGCAACAATTGCTGCCAATTCTGCCTGCACTGAGAAGCAGTCATCACAAACTCGTACACGTCGGCTGTATAATATAGAATAATGTGAAAATCATAAAATCAGTAATGCCAGTCACCCACAGGGAATTTATGCATTGTCAATATTAAGATTATTAATCCTTTTTAATTGAATAACTTGATCAGTTTCCAAGGATCATCAGTGATACAAGAAAAAGCCGATCTTTACTTTATATCTTATAAGTGAGAAGTACTGTAATCTACTGTATTCACATATTATCATGACTTAATACTAATGCACCTTGAGGCAGAAGACATAATCCAGTTGTCTGAGCAGCCGGTGCAGAAAATGCGTCCACAAGCTCTGCAGTGGTGACGACGGCGTGTGATGGAAAAGGCTGCCTGACATCCCAAACATGCACTGGCATTCTTGTCCTCCATCCACTCCCGTCCTCCACCTGCTGCCGCCTCCAGCCTCATCTTGGCTTGCCACAAGGAATCCTTTTCCCTGCACACAACACACACACACACACACACAGAGTAGTAACACAACTGTACCAACGTTCACAGTAACTCTAAACACAACTGATTAAAAACACACTGTACAGTATTAGTAAATGTGAATGACTATGGACTTGTTCTCATACTGTGGTATTGTAGACTACAGTATACAGAAGTTTGTCAGGGGTAAATCTCGTTAACATTTATATTCAACAGAGCAAATGTTGTTAATAAACAATATTTCTTCTTGGTGAAATGGTCCTCCCACTAAGGCTGAAGGAAGTGACTAACGGACATTAATTTTTTTTCCATCATGGATATTAGATGTTTGTGGAGTGAACTGTGATTTTGTAGGCTTGAAAGGGGAAGTGAATTTCAGTGTTATCCAATTCACTTGGTATTTTGTCACTTTCCTCATATTTTTGTTTTAATGTTGTCATCCCTGTCATGGCAACTCCCCAACCCTTGAAAATGGGAAATAGTATACTGATGATGATGAAGGAATGCTTTCACTTCCACTGTTCTGAATATCAAAACCTCAGAATGTTGACACAAGCTGGATGTCCATAGGAATAATATATCAAGAACAATACAAAATATCTGAGGTAAACTTTCAACACATACTGTATCTACAAACATCAGTTTTGACCTTGAATTTACTGTACTGTACCTTTAATATTAACAAAATCTGCATGACAGTAATTTTATAAATAAATGGACCTTAGGATGTGGTACATTGATAAAGCAGATGTGGAAAAATGACCAACTGTTCACCTTTCACAGAAAACTAAAGTTTGTTGAAAAATGTGGACAATTATGAAGTTGTGATCCTGTTATGATTCTTATCTGATTTATCTTTATCTGATGACCTTACTTTAAATGTGCATATTAAGGTAATAATGAAGCTGCATAAAGCATAACCTCAACTTACAGTATTTGCACAGTAATGAAAAACTTTATGGCACGACAAATATACCTTCACTCCAACACATAAATGATAGTCCTTTAATCAATCAGAAGTGGTTTCTAGTTGCACAAATCTTAGCACAGTAGTCTAGTTACATATTGCAAAGGATTATGAGGATTCACAAAGTTTATAGTGATTCTAAAAACATTGAAAATTTAACATCTACAGTATAAATATCTCCTTCATGACTAGAATATTATCATACCAGTAAATTACACTAAGGTATCTGTCAAGTTGAGGAAAGACAAACCAACCAGTATGTACCAATAACAAATTAATGCAATATGAAAACTGTTGAAAGACGGTCCATGTCTCATATTCACAAGTTAGCTTCACATCACATGCTTATTTAGGTTAACTGGTGAGTATTATTATGCTTCTGTCAACTGGACTTGGGACTGCTCGGCCACAGTCTGGGGAACTACAACAACAACAACAACAACAACTATACTGACAAAATAATGCTGTTATTATCTTAAAATATTCTAGGTAAGTAAGTTTTCAATTTATGCTTTTCCAAATACTGTAACAGTATTGCAAGATATAATAATTATGAGATAAATTTTGAAAATTCACAATGCAATTTTCCTGCATGTGCTAAGCTGTTTTCATATGGTTTTTATATATTTCCGTCTCTCAAGGATCATATGTTAAATGTCAACTTTGTTTGGAAATGTAATAATAACAGCATTGAAGATTTACTTAGCTAGATAATAAGTAAATACAAATGGTTACCAATGGAGTATGTAATGGGCTTATATCAAAAAGTTAACAATACATACAACATCCAAACACTCTGAACAACTGGAATGAACTCACACTTGTCCATCTACTGTAACATGCAAAGAACTGAACTGAACATTGTGTGGATGTACTGTACCACCTTACCTAAGTAACTGTATGATTTTCTCTCTGAGTTGTTCATTGTCCTCGGTGAGCTGACTTGACTCCTCCTTGGTGCTACTCAGTTCTTTTTGGTTCTCTGATAAACTCTGTTGGTTAACCTTCAGATTCATCTCAGTCTGTCAGGACGGATAAAGAAATGTCAACTCATAGTATAAGTGTAATAATGTAAGGTCCCAGATTTAGAAGTACAACATGGGAGGTTTACTGGATATTGGGCTACATGTGAGAATATTAATGGGTTGAACATAACATAGCTATTAGTAAAATACTGAAGCTTGACTCTACAACACCAGTCCAAGAATGATAAATATTTAAAGACATTCTGTATTACCAAGTACACAGGGACATTTAGTGGTGGAGTTTGTATGGCTCAACATAGAGAAGGATTATCAATTCTATCTCTCTAAGTGTTTTTCTTTTAACAGACAAAAGGGTGACATGTTTCTACACTTTACCTGTTGTAGTTGGTTGTCAAGGTTACTACACTTGCTTTCCTGTTCTTCCAATGTTTGAGTCAGCTCTCCAACTTGGTTTGAAAGTTTGTCTCTTTGACTCACAAATTTGTGTTTTTCTGAAGAGAGCTGTTGCTTTAGGTTCGATATCTCCTCTTCATATTGGCTGATCTGGCACATAGCTGCTGTCAGAGCCTCCTTCTTCTCTTGGTCTGCCTGCAATACAGTAAAGTATTGTGTTATCAACTGTGTGAAAACTAAAAGAAATGAACATAATTTATTATAAAAAAATAAAAAAAATGATCAAAGTACAGTACTGATATTATGTCCTTACTGGCTAAAATGTTTTCCCTCAACAAATTATTCACCTAGACTTGCCAGATTCTCATCTGTACTAATGTAGTTATTGGTAAACACAGTTTTTTCAATCAATACAAAGCTAACAAACTAAATTTGGCATTTATCTGAAATGTGTTTACCAATTATGGTTATTTTTATGACAATGAATATAGACATGTATCATCAGCAAGAGAAAATCTGACTTTAGTAACTTCACCTGTACTGCAGCATGACGTTCCATATCTTTAGAAGACACCTGAAACTTGAGATCAGTCAACTGTTGTTGGAGGTCAATCATCTCTTCCTTCAGCTGTCGATACTCTGAGTTGAGTTCCTCATGTAAACTCTGAAGTTCTTGCACCTGTGTTTAGAGAGGAGGATGGAAAATCATTGTTATTTCATTCCAACCATCCATAATGAGGATAGTTTTTTCTATTTTTTGAGTGCTTCATCACAGGCCTGGTGGACATGCCATAGTATCTTTCAGGCTGGGGTTTTTTACTTGAGGTATGGTACACAATAATCAACTTAAAGTACTGTACAACTATAATTTGTACATATCTTATGCAATTTGTCACCAATATATTTGTTCACAGACTATACCATATCTTTGTTGTTGTTACAGCAGCCATGATTGTGATTATCAAAACAATCCTCACCTGGTCATTAGCCTGGTGGAGTTTAGTGGTGGCATCCTCTGAGCTGTGTTCTTGAGACTGTACAGCCAACTCAAGCTGTCCAACGAAAAAGTAATATACAGTACCGTAATAGATTACAACATGTAACACATATACAGTACAGTATATACATAAACAATTCCTAGATAACACGATCTCTTATACTTACACAATTAATTTGCTATAATGTTGAGTGGGTCTGAGAATAAGACTAATATCATATGTCACAAGACACTGTTTTCAGAAAGTGTGAATAACAACCAATTAATACTGATACAGGTACAGTATTGTAGTTTAACCCATAACTAAACCTGATATTCTATTATGTCCCTACACAAACTGATATAATAATTAACATAAACATATAATACAGTACGATAATCTGAATAAAATAATTACACAATAATTTAATTCACATCCATCATTTCCCTCTCACTTTTACTTGGATTAGACCCATTGTCTCACCTCTTTCACCCGGTCAGTGGCCACATGTAGCAGTGTGCCTCGCTCCTCATATTTCTCCTGAAGTTGTTCAATCTCCTCCTGTAGAGTTTCGTATTCCTTTTCTCGTTGACTTAAAGAGTCCACCTTCTGCTTCAGACATTCCTCAGCCTCAATAATCTGGAATCAAGTAGAAACCCATTATGTTACACTTGCAACATTAATATATACAAAAGCATTATTAATCAACCAATATTTAAACATAATTACAGTATTGTCCAATAATAATGATGGCATGTGTAATATTGAGAAGCTAGTCATTAGGTACATAACAATGGATACATGCACTACTGTATACATAATGTGTTAATTATATAAAGATACAGTTTGTCAGGGATATTGGTGGGTGGTAAACACAATACCCATCACCTGAAGTTATAACCTAATTGTCACATAATTAGGAACATTTCACAACACTCACACATTTATCTCTTTCTTTGAGATGTGTTAGTATTGTAGCCAAATTTGTCTAAACACTGAGAAAAACACACGGGAAAAGTACACACTACATTATTATACAGCATGCAAGTAAAACGGATTAATTATCATGTTTAATGTTACAAAAGAAAAACATTTGATAAACACAAGATCATTAATAATATCACAGCAGTTTCTGAGTTGAATCAGTGATCTGCAATTATAACAATTATTAAACTAACAAAATATATTAAAGTACTATACTGTAGTTAAGGAATAGGATAATACTTTTAGCCTAAGACATAAACTGGGTTGACATGTTAAGGGGAGGGTACAGTTTGGGCTTTTTTAGAGATAATGATTCCTCCAAACTATTCCCAGCAACAGGTCACCATTAGTTTTGTTTATATGGTCTTGTTTCCTAGCATACTTTAGAGGAATCAAGGCTCTCCAATGTACCAAAAGTATACTCTCCCCTTAAACAATAAATATATGAAGACTAGATAGAGGAGTTAGTAGTAGTACTGTACATGATTTCTCAACAGTAAATGGACCATAGTTATAGTTCAATATTTACAGTATTATTATGGTGCCAAGATTAACTAAGGGTTAGAACAGAACACTTCATTTATCACAACTCAGCATTAAACAAACACAACGACACAAGGCTATAACTCCATCCATTAATACCTTGCTATTACGTTCATTTATCACAACTCAGCATTAAACAAACATAATAACACAAGGCTATAACTCCATCCATTAATACCTTGCCATTACGTTCAAGTTTCAGCTCATCAACACATTTGCCAAGGTGTTCAAGTTGTTCTTCAAGTTGTTTCTTCTGTTGTTTCTCCATCTGTAGTGATTGGCCAAGCTGTGCCTCCACCGTCAGCTTCTCATGGTGTAGAAGTTCACAACGTTCCTCCAGTCTTTTATTCTCACGGTGAAGTATTTCAATTTTCTTTGGCAGAAAGTTAATCAATCGCTTACTTAAATCACCATCTATATCCAGTGCTTCTCCTGAAGGTGAGAGTTGACCTTCAGCTGCTTCCTCTTCAGATAAGTTACCTGCAGCACCTGAAGCTGCTGATCCTGAGTCAGCTTCACTCATGTATGCTGTGTCAGAACTTTCTGCATCTGGACTTAAAAGTTCAGATTCCAGTAGAAGCAGATGATCATCATCCATCTCCATTTGCTCCTCCTCATATTCCTCCTCATACTCTTCCTCATCATACTCATCTTCATCATCTTCATCATCATCATCATCATCCTCTTCATCACTTGAGCCAAAGTGATGGTGAAGGGCAGAGAGTCTAGAAGCCAAGGTTAGAGATCTGGCAGTGGAGGCCATTAACTTCTGATAGAGATATGAACATTGATCCTCTAATTGTTGTAGACGACTGGCTCTCATGTCTTGTCCTTCCATAGCTGCCACCATGGTTGTTGACGTCTCATCATCAGCATCTATTACACCATATTCAATAGCCATGTCTAACAATAAGTCAACTGGTGGCTCAAACTCTTCAGAGACGGGTGGAACAACAGCCACAGCTCCCTCTACTTCCTCTTCTGTGCCACCCTCTGCTTTGTCATCTTGGCCGGGTGTTTCATTGGCTATACGTCGGCGCTCATCAAGTTCGTCCCTCAAAGAGTTCCAGGCTTCCTCACTCTGGGAATTCATCTGGCGGATCTTGTGCCATTGTTCCCGTGAACACTCCAGCTCTTCCCTCAGTCGGTGTAGGAGGTCTCTCTTTCCCTTCAGTTCATAGCGTAGGATGGATTCAGAGGCATGGAGCTGGGCATGTTGTTCCTTCATGTCAGATACCAATAACCAGGTGGTATGGAGAGCATCGGATACACTCACCAAACGGGTCTCCTGTTGAGTCACTCGTCTTTGGAGTTCAACATTCAGTACATTTAGTCGTTCTATTTCAGTTACCAGAGACTTCTTTTCCATGATGAGTTCCTTCAGTTTGATATATGTCATGCTTAAACTGCTGGACATTTGTTTAAAGTCCTCCTCTGAGGGAAGGGTAGGGAAAGAAGAACTAGACGAGTCTGGTGGGTTTGCGGCATTGACTCGAGTTTTTTCTGTCAGTTCCAGATCTTCAAACAGCTTAGTGAGATTACTAAGTTGTTGAGACATCTTTTGATTATCATTAAAATAAGTATCAAGCTGGTCCTTGAGGCCATGAATGATATCTTCCTGATCATCAATGACATTTTCATAATCTTTTACCCTTTTCCTTAGCTCACAACACATTCTTTCAGTTAGGTCTATCTTCCCAGTTACAAAAGAAATCTCTGCTAACAGTTGAGGCATATTCTCAACCTTTTTAAATAGACTCCCATACTTTTCAAGTACTTCCATATCTGGTACTTGTACTCCCTCCTCCTTACGACTGCAAGAGTTTTCACGGCTGAGGTTTGTCTCAGATCCTGATGATTCTGACTCACTGTCACTTAGACGAGTCTTACGTTCAAACCAATTAGCACTCACCTTCCTGATGTTTGTCCGTAATGTTGTCTTTTCAATTTCTGCTGCTTTGAACTGCTCCTAATCAAAGAAAAGTATAAATTACATTAACATTTGCAATAAAATATAGAAGTAACATTGAACATAAATCAAACAACTACTGTACTGTACCATTATAAGATTCAAGAGGAACATTGACAAACCTTAAGGGCCGTGTTTTCCTTTTCCACTTCTTCTAACTTGCGTCGACACTGGTCCAGCATATCTTGGGAACTTTCTTCAGATGAATGTTGTGTCTGCTTCTGGTCCTGTAGTGTAGCAATGGGTATTGTTTCTTCTGGTTCATTGATGGTTAATGTTGGTGGTGAATAGGAGAGACCCTGTGTATCAGTCTTAATTAATCTGTTGTCTGCTGCAGCTTCCGTAAGTGCTTTAATCTCATCCTTAAGTTTGTCCTCCTGGGCATGGCATTCATCTACTTGTGTCTGTAGAGCCTCAACTTGACCCTCCAACATCTGCTGCAATCGTCTCAGTTCATGACATTCCTCTCTACTGGTGGTGAGTTCCTCAGACAATGTCTCACAGCGACTACACTCACTAACATCATGCTTCACTGTTTCATTTGGTGCTGCTGCTGCTGATGATGATGATTCTAGTGCCTGAAAAAACAGTGTCTTTATTAAGGGGGTGCGGGAATAGGGGGACAGGCTTGGGAGGGTTTAGGGGGGTGTGGGGGTTTGTTATACAAATATGACCAGTATTATTTGTATCAAACTTCTAACTGTTTATCTTATTAATATGATTCATCATTAGGCTATGCTATGTATGACCAAAATATTTAATGTCTCAGGTTTACTGGGAACATAACCCTCGGCTGTGGTCCTATCTTTACATGACAGAGGTAATCTATATTCAACTGCATATAGCCTCTACCTTCAGTTCTTGTCATGGCTGCCGGCCAAACAACATTTCTCATACAAGTTGCCTTGGACATTGTACAGTAATTGATTTGGTCCAAACCATCTTACTGTTTAACTCATCATACTGTATCTATTAGGGCCTACATACACTTTTCATTGTCTGATACCTGGCACTAAGCTTTAGTAATGGAAAGATTTTCATTATTACTGCACAAGTTAATGTGACAAAGTCATTTTATGAATATTCCTGGAAAACAACTTTCAATGGATGATTATTCATGAGATTTGATCTGTAAGTACAGTACTGTATTATATTTTATTTGATGAACATGTAACCCTGAAAAATTGATAGATTTGATCCTTCTATCATGATTACTGATGGAGTAAAAATTGAAAAACATTGGTCAACCAGTTCATCATTCATTCTTACCAAATTACATCAAAACATCAAATAATATTATGTACATTTCCATAGGTTAACAGGTGACCTTGACCTTGAATATTGGCCTTGGACTATGAATTCTCAAGTGGTGCAGTCTCTCATCATTATCAATTATCAAAGTTAATGTATGAATAAAAAATGACTAAAAACAATGGAAGGTTCAACGAAAGGGGAATAATAATAATAGAAGGTCTGAGAGGAATGCCTTCCTTGAAACATCAATTATTAGGATCTAAGTATGGTGTAGTGTATGTGAAGTTTAACTCTGGTTGGCACTGAGCCTTGACATTCACAGATGATCTGCCATAACTCCCTTTAGGCTTTCAATAGTGGCTCATGCGTCAGTCTGTCAGGGAAACCCCATACCATCTTACCTACGCAGCAGTTTATTGTTTATAATTTGATTGTTTTTATCTACAAGGTTAATAGAGTTCAGTACTGTACGCCTATTATTCTACAGTATTGCTTCTTTACTTGTCAATAGATTGTACGAAAAACAAAACAAAAACAAAATTGAAACACTAAACTGATATAACTTCTCAAAAATATATCCAGTACTGTACAGTATAATTACAGTATGTTGTTGTGAAGTGTTATCAGATTTGTGTTTCAGTATTAGTTTTTTTTTATAATTTCATGACTATTGTTGTCCTTGTGACAGGGTGTGTGTGTGTGTGTGCTAACCTCATCTAATTTTTGTTGTAGGTGTGTACAAGAAGTTCTCAGGGATGTGTTCTCTTCCTCCAGTTGAACCAGACGGGTGTGTAGTGTTTCCACATCTTCTACACCTGTGGAGGGGCCGTCAGGGGAGGCTATAGGGTCATCCATCTCACCCAAAGGACCCATCATGTTGGTGTTGATGGGGGACTGTAGGGACGGTGCTTCACTAACCTGTAAGGAAATAAATACTGTACATTATTCACTGTGATATTCTTGTAAGAGGAGAAACACTTGATGGTAAATTGGAGAGTAAGTGAATCCTCTAATTAAGGGGGTGCGGGAATAGGGGGACAGGCTTGAGGGGGGGTTTAGGGGGGTGCGGGAGTAGGGGGACAGGCTTATTCACTGTGATATTCTTTTAAGGGGGAAGTTTTGTGTTGGTAATTCATTTTGGAGCAACTGAATCCTATAAACTATTCCAAGCAACAGAATACCATTATTTTTGCTCTTTTGGTCTTGTTTCCTAGCAAACCTTGGAGGAATTAAGGCACTCCAATGTACCAAAAAAGAATTACCACCAAATAAACTACAAAAACAACAACAACTCCAATACAAGTGGTCATGAAGAATAGGCTTTAATGCATAGTTTCTGTAGTCACCTCTCTCTTGGCTAGTGGAAAGCTTCTCTAAAAATAATAATATGATGGTGTACAGTATGCTTGTTGGTTGTAGCATTTCCTAAACATGACTAACAAGAACTAACAAGAAACTGATGACAACATTATAAGTAAAAGGTGAGTGTTTCTTAGCTCCCAACACACACACCCGGCACTTGTGATTCATGAGTCATGGCCTAAAGGCTCTATGGTGGTTCAGAAGTGAGTGTTTGGAGACAGCTGGCTCTTGTTGACAGAAGGTGTGGCACACATTTTGAAACTATTATCTCACTGCCAAATGTGTACTTTTTGTGGCTTATATCCTGGGAACACTAACACACATTTCACTGTCATTGTCAGATATATATTTGGGCCATGAATATACAGAGTGCAATGCAATAGTATGATGCATTAGAGGCAAGCAAACTGCCTAACTTAACATTTCTCTCAGATGTAGAGATTAGGTAGGGTAAGTTAACACATTTCACTACCATTGTCAGATATACTGTATATTTGGGCCATGAATATACAAAGATTATCCCAATGCAATAGTATGATGCATCTGAGTCAAGCAAACTGTCTAACTTAACAGTTCTCTCTGATGTAAAAATTAGGATCGGTTTATACTATACTGTGTAGATGATTCTAGTATAGTATATGAAGAAAAAAAGGCTTGGTATATAATAAACTTTGTTACATATCCCTCAACACAATCATTGATGAGATCACAGAAAACCTCCAGATGTTAGGAATGAAAATGCAAAAAGTAACAGATTAATCCGGAAGGTTAGGAGTTACTTCACCAGCAGACATTTGAAGGAGAATGTAAAAAGTGCCGCCAGACTCTCACTTTCCCACAACTATGCACCTCAAACCAACCCGTGACACCCACACCTCTCCCCACCCACCCAATACCTACCTACCTACCCAGACGACCTCCATCCTTACCCACTTACCTACCTACCTGCCCAGACCACCTCAATCCCTACCCAACTACCTACCTAGAACAAAGACACCCCCACCTACCTACCTACCTACAGTATCTACCCAGACCACATCAATACCTACCCACCTACCTACCCAGAACAAAGACACCCCCACCCACCAACCTACCTACCTAGACCACCCCATTCCTCATTCCTCACCCACCACCACCACCACCACCACAGCTGTTTTGGGCTGTTACTCGTGTTGTTGGTTTTGGGAAGGTGATGTGATGGCTGGTTGGTGTTGATATCTGACTGTGACCTTGAGGGCTTCTGCCAGCTTTATTAGTAAGGGTAGGGATATGCAACAGGTGGCAATGACTTCAGATGGGCTGCCACACGACAGAAATTTTTGTTTTTGTTTATACCTGGACTACATAATGACTGTTTTTGTTTATACCTGGACTACATAATGACTGTTTTTGTTTATACCTGGACTACATAATGACTGTTTTTGTTTATACCTGGACTACATAATGACTGTTTTTGTTTATACTCAGACTACATAATGACTGTTTTTGTTTATACCCAGACTACATAATGACTGTATTTTTTTTTATCCGAACTACATAATTACTGTATTATCCACACTCAGCTGTTCAGTCACAAGCAATAAATCTTAGATATGAATATATATACATATAGGGGATGGGAAAGTGAATGGATGGGTGGGTTTTCTTGTAATATTTTCAATTTTTTGGCATTGGCCTCAATTTAATATTATCTAAAACGTAGGCTGTTGTTTAAGTGTTTATTAATTAAGAAGTAACTGATACCGCAATAGAAAAATTAACTTTGAGAGAGAGAGAGAGAGAGAGAGAGAGAGAGAGAGAGAGAGAGAGAGAGAGATAATGGTGTAAGTATATGAGGTGGTATGGGTAAAATCTTCTTTAACCCAAACAAATAGGTGAAGGAGGGTGTGTGTGTGTGTTGTGGGTATAATGAGGGACAAAGGAACACTGGATTTATTACTATATAGCAGTAACAAGGAATACCACCTGACATTGAGAGAAAAAAAGAGTGTCTGCCCAAACTATATACTGTACATGAGAGAGAGAGAGAGAGAGAGAGAGAGTGAATCTGCCCAAACTATATACTGTACTTAAGAGAGAGAGAGACCAACCAACCTTCAGTAATCTATATATAACTATAAGACTGTACCTGCCAGCCTGCTCCCCCCCTACCCTACCCCCCCCCCACCACCATACCCATGCACCAACTGGCCACGTGTTTTAAAGAAGGTAATTAATTCCCTTTAGTTACACTGGAGTGCCTTGATTCCTCCAAAGTATGCCAAAAAAAAACAAGCCCAAGTTAGCAAAAATAATGGTGTTCTGTTGTTGCTTGGAATAGTTTGGAGGAATCAGTTGCTCCAGATTTACCAACACTGTACTTCCTCGTGTATGAATGAGACTTGGTGGCTTCTGATTCCTCCTCCTCACTACAACAAACTCCTTCAATATTGGTACAGTGTTTCGTGGCAATATTTGAAGGACTCACTAACCTCCAATTTCCTAACTACATCACGGGGACTTTTGGTTAATATCATATAGAATCTCCTTCATTCATTCCTTCTTTCCTTCAGTTTTGTGTGTGGTTGGTTTACTTTCTTCCTCGTTCGTTCACCTGTTCACTTCATTTTCTTCCTCTTCCTCTATATGCTATAATTATCTATTAAACCAAGTAAAATATTTCTTTGTTCATGCCCTCTCCTCGTTTTCTTTCATCCACCACTTAAAGGGGAAGTTCAGTGTTGAAAATAGGGAAAGTAATGTCACATAGTTTTGCTACACGTCAATGGGACTGATTCAAGTAAACATAATTATAACCTAGTGTTTTTTTTTAATTATGTCACATAGTTTTGCTACACGTAAAGGTGACTAACTCAAGTAAACATAATTATAACCTATAGTGTTTTTTTTAATTATGTCACATAGTTTTGATACACGTAAAGGTGACTAACTCAAGTAAACATAATTATAACCTAGTTTTTTTTTTAATTATGTCACATAGTTTTGCGACACGTAAAGGTGACTGACACAAGTAAACATAATAATAGCCTAGTGGTTTTCCTCTCGAATTAATTTATCTACCATCAATATCCATTTATGTCACCTAATTTGATGTGTTTTAGCGGCAACGTTCCAGTGAGTGTTGGGGCCTGCACTAACTAAAGGTAAATAGAGATACTGTACTTAATTCTCTACAGTATATTCTGTTTTCCTTTATATCTCAAGTACAGGCACAAAACACTCGAAAAATTAAATATTCCCTCCACATTTTTTTAACACAAATATAACAATAAAAAATTCCAATGACCATCGCATGAAAAAAGAAACACACAGACACATGTATATACTGTATTATAACCCTGAGGTCCTTGGCAACACATACAATACAATACAATACAATACAACACAACACAACACCTCAATCCCAACACAACACCTTGACAACACAACACACGAATACAATACAACACAACACAACACCTCATTCCCAACACAACACATTGACAACACAACACACGAATACAATACAACACAACACAACACCTCATTCCCAACACAACACATTGACAACACAACACACGAATACAATACAACACAACACAACACCTCATTCCCAACACAACACATTGACAACACAACACACGAATACAATACAACACAACACAACACCTCATTCCCAACACAACACATTGACAACGCACACACACGAATACAATACAACACAACACAACACCTCATTCCCAACACAACACCTTGACAACACACCCACATGACCTAGAATGTATAGATTGAGAGGGTACAGTACACTTGGCTCTCATTACCACCACCCGTGACCCTATATAGAATGTCTTACACCATCAATGTTCTTGGTCATATGAATTAAAGGGGAAGTTTTGTGATGGTAAATCTAGAGCAACTGATGAATCCTCCAAACTATTCCATGCAAGCAACAGAAGAACACTATTATTTTTGCTCTTCTGGTCCAGCTGTTGCCTGGCATACTGTGAAGGAATCAAGGCACTCCAATGTACAGGTATACCCAAAAAGAACTACACCCTTATACCCCTTATTAATTATTCGTCTATTATCCTTGCACACACCTATATGGAAGGAACTTGTTTCGTGGCTGGCATAGTCAGGAGGAACCAGAAGCCACCAATTTTCATACACGATCACAGGGTCCTTAGAGAAGATAATTATATGCATACAGTGGGACTCCCCCCCCCAATAAAATATATATAATAATACAAAAATAATAAAGTAAATAAAAAGTTCTCCACCCACGAGGCTACAACATCCACTCCAACATTGAATATTCTGAGTTCTGACAGCTGCGCAATTCCTGGTTCTCACGCTCATATTTTTAGAAGGTATATATAGGTAGACAACGTTCCTGTGAGATGGTTGAAGGTAAAAGGGCTATATATATATATTATCCTTAACATTTTACCGGGA
>JAWZYT010003691.1:7500-32500 GCA_034508575.1 Petrolisthes manimaculis | reverse complement strand
TTGGTATAAAACAACACGCACTATCCGTTTTCTGTAATAGTAATTTCTTTAGGGGGTCAAGTTTTCTATGATGGATATTTTTCGTTTTAGTTTGTTTTGGTATTTTGGTTCGAGACAGAATGGAAAAAAAAGAGCGTGGTTGAGTGTGTTGCGTGCGAGTTGCGTGTGCGTGCGGTGGGCGTGGGTCGCTTACTGAAGGTTCGGGGTGGCACTATAGGTTGGTTGGCACTCTCTTTATCTGCCTGCCTGAGTGCCTGGTGGTGGTGCCGTCTCGCTCCTATGAAACTTTGGCACTGAGCCTGTTCTTACCCACACTCGACCCCCTCCTCCTCCCCCCCTTGGCACCATCACTACCACTACTACCAGAACTACCACTATCACCACTAACCACAACTACTACCACTATCCCCTTCCTCTACCACCATCACCACTACCATTCTCCCCTCCCCCCCCCTTTGGCACCATCACTACCACTACTACCACAACCATCTACCACTACTACCACTATCCCCCTCCTCTACCACCATCACCACTACCATTCTCCCCCTCTTCCCCTTCTTTCTTTCTTGGCACCATCACTACCACAACTACTATTACCACCCCTCTTCCCCTTCTTCCTTCCTTGTCACTATCACTACCAGAACTACCACCACTACCACTACCACCCCTCTTCCCCTCCTTCCTTGTCACCACAACTATCACAACCACCCACCACCACTACTACCCCCCTCCACAACCAACCACCACCACTACTACCACAACTACCAAACTACCACCACCTCCAACCATCACAAATAAAAACAAATCTATCATTATTAATCAAACACATATACAGTAGATATAAAAAAAATTAACAAGACAAAATTACACAATATAATTTTCTTTTTTCAGTTAATTAATAATGTTGAGAATTTGTAGCTTGTTGGTAATTTGGATGGCTACTGATTCCTTCTAATTATACCAGGAAACAGATAGACAGATAAATAGATAAACAGATGGTATACAAACAAACAAACAGGGGATGCATGATTTATGGAATAGTTTGGAGGAATCTGAGTCCTCCCCATTCACCAACATACACACATACATACTATCTATTACTTCTAACACTTCTACTACTACTACTACTACTACTACTGTCATAACTTTGTAATTCTACCTACTACTATAACAACAACTACTACTACTATTACTACCACTACTACTAAAACAACAACAATAACTACTACTACTAAAACAACAACAATAACTACTACTACTAAAACAACAACAATAACTACTACTACTAAAACAACAACAATAACTACTACTTCTACTACTACTATTACTACTACTACTACTGGTACTATTTTTACTACCACTCTCACCACTTAGGCTACATTTACAACCTCACACGTTCGTAACACCTTACTCTCTTCCTCGTTCCTTCCTTCCTTCCTTCCTTCTTCTCTGGTAACCCCCCACTCCCTCCCCCCACCACCACCACCCCCGCCCCCCAAAACACACTCCCCCTTGCATAAACAGTTTTTGCATGTCTGTCTGTCTGTGTGTATGTATGTAAGAGTTATCCCATATTCTCTCACCATTATTGTATCTATTTAATCTGAAAAATATGTACTCCCCCCCTCTAGCCCCCCTCAGCTCCTAATTAAGGGGGTGCGGGAGTAGAGGGGGTTTGATTTGACGCAGTTGGCCCACTATATTACAAACATGACGACGACAACAACAACAACAACACTAATAACAACAACGACAACAATAACATACTTGGGTGTCACGTGGAAAAAATTAATCGAGAGAGAGAGAGAGAGAGCTAATTATGTAGATGCTTGATTGAGGAAATAATTAAGGGAAGGAAGAGAGAAGAGAGGAAATGAGGAAGAGGAGGGAGAGAAGGAGAGATAGAAGAGAGGGAAGGAGGAAGAGGAGAGAGATAGAAGGAACAGAAAAGAAGAAAAGGAGAGATAAGAAGGGGAAGGAGGAAGAGGAGGGAGAGAAGGAGAGATAAGAGAAGGAAGAATAGAAAGAGATAGAAAAACTAATAACAGGGATAAATAAGGAACCAATTACAACGCACATACATGACAGAACCAAGTGAGAGTGGGAGGGAAAGACGGGAGGAAGGGAGGGAAAGAGGGGGGGGAGGAAGGGAGAAGTGGAGTGGAGGGAGAGGTGGAGAGGAAGAGAGAGGAGAGGTGGAGAGGGAAGAGAGCAAGGGTGGGAGGGAGAGGTAGAGAGGGAAGAGAGAGGGGGTGGGAAAAAATAGAGGGGGAGGAAGAGAGAGAGGGGGGGAGAGGGGAGGGAAGAAGATAAAAAATAGACCAGGTAAAGAGGGAGAAGGGATAAGAGGGTAAGAATTAATCACGTATTAGGGACATAGATGAGAAAAGATGATTTATTAGGGCTTTATGCCTATCCACTCATTAATTAAGGGGAAACTGTTGTGTTGGTAAATCTGAAACAACCGAATCCTACAAACTATTCCAAGCAACAGAACACCATTATTTTTGTTCATCTGGTCTTGTTTCCTGGCATACTTTGGAGGAATCATGGCACTCCAATGTACCAAAAAAGAATTCCCCCTTAGTTACGGCCGTCAAGTCTTGTTATATCAACCCCCAAACCCCCAACCCCCCCCCCCCCTTCTTCCCCCAGCCTACAAGGTTGTTATCCTTGCTCTTACAGCCGGGTACCTATACAATAATAATACTAATAATACTAATACTAATACTAATAATAATAATAATAATAATCCACATATGGGTATCTCAAATAATTTACTGTGTAATGTTTTCACGTTCACATAATTTATGATATTATTGTTTTAAGTATATAGTGCGTAGCTGCTTGTATTAAATTAAAAGATGGTAGTTAACCTATTTATTGGAAAGTTTATCATCTAAGGAACAGAGGGAAGCTGTCAAACTCTTACGTGAGTTACTCCTATATGGATGATTATATTTGACCACGAGGGCGGGAGAGGAGGGGAGAGGTGATAAGGGGAGAAGAGGGGAAGAATATATCACGTGGGGACAGAGAAGAGGGAAGGAAAAGGAGAAGAGAGGAGAGGAGGGACGGGGGTGGGAGTGGGGGAGTGGAGGGACGGGGGTGGGAGAGGGGGAAGGGGGGAGGGGACGGGGGTGGGAGAGGTGAAGGGGAGGTGACGGGGGTGGGAGAGGAGAGAGGAGGGTATGCAGGACAGAGACTAATAATACTGTATAATACCCAACATAAATCCATGACACTTTGGTATGAGGAAAGGAAGTGACCTCTCTGTTTATTAAAAGTTGAATGGGTATACAGAGAGAGAGAGAGAGAGAGAGAGAGAGAGAGAGAGAGAGAGAGAGAGAGAGAGAGAGAGAGGCATCACGTGACTAACTGGAGGTGTGTGTTAAGTGGCTGCAACACCTTACAAGTATAAGCTGTTATTGCCATGACGTCACAAGGAAGGAAGGAAGGAAGTAAACCATCCTCCCTCTCCCTCTCTCTCTCTCTCTCTCTCTCTCTCTCTCTCTCTCTCTAGCCTGTCGTATTTCACCCCTTTGTTTCTCTCTCTCTCTCTCTCTCTCTCTCTCTCCTCGTATAAGCAACGCACTTGGCTTCTATATATATCCCTACCATACTGTCCTCAATGGGGGGGAGGGAGGGGGCAAGTATGTAGCAACACTTACAGGGAAGGAAGGAAGCAAGGAAGGAAGGAGAGAAAGAAGTAAAGCAAGGAAGGAAGGAGGAAAAGAAGGAAGGAAGGAAGGAAGGAGAGAAAGAAGTAAAGGTGAAGCAAGTAAGGAAGAAGGAAGGGAAGGAAGGAAAAATGAATACAAAGGACATTGAACATGGGACGAGTGTAGGAGGACAAGAGCCTAAAATTGAATGAAGAGGAAGATGAATAAACAAGCCTAAAATAGAATGGCAGGGAATGAGTGGGGTATATTTTATGAGAAGTTGGGTAGAGGGTAGGGGGGAGGCTGGGGTTTTAGGATATATCTATACAGTATATCTAATAAATGAAGAGACTCTTTTGTCTGTCGGGCTATACAAATTGTCATGTGACCACCTACAGCGCCAGGAATTCACACACGGAAAGTGGACGTACACGAGGGGGGGACAGAGGACATTTTCGTCACACACACACACAAAAAAAAAAAAAAAAAAACCACTAATTACTTAATTACACATACTTCATTATGGTCTAGTATAGGTATAACTTTAGGAACTGTTTGACGATATCTATTACCGAAAATTGAACTGGATTCACAGACAAATGGATAGATGGATGAATAAAAATTGTACTGATAGATTGGTTGTTGATGAAAAAATAATCGATTGATGGATAAATGGACAATTGATATAAACAGATAAATTAAATATACAGAGATACGAGTGATGACCAGAAAGAGAGATAGACAGACATAGACAGATAAAATAAATATAGAGATACGATAAATGATCAGAAAGAGATAGAGATAGATAGACAGACAGATAAACAAATACCCTCTGTCACTAAAACACAATAAACATTAATTACAAGAACCAAGATGTATTTATAAATCAAACAAAGAGTTGGACCAAGTATCATTCAGTCACGTGGTGGTGGTTTGTTTACATAGTGTAGTGCTGCTGTGTGTTATGTTGTTCTATTGAATGTTTCCCAAATATGTATATATAGTGTTATTATTCTCCCTGTAAACACACACATATATACATACACACATACAGTATATATATATATATACATACACACATATATATATATATATATATATATATATATATATATATATATATATATATATATATATATATATACATACATCTCTCCACACATACAGTATATTAGTAATATCTCTCTTCTTTCTCTCTCTCTCTACACATATACACACACACACAGTATAGCAATCTAATTCCTTCTCTCTTCTCTCTCTCTCTACCAGTAATTTTCAAATCAGGTCACCTCGTGTGGACAGACATAAGGTTTGTTGTGGCCTTTTTTTCTATGTAACTCTCTCTCTCTCTACACACACACACACACACACCGATATTACCAATCTACCATAAGCATAATATTTTTTTCTATGTAACTGTCTCTCTCTCTACACACACACACACACACACACACCGATATTACCAATCTACCATAAACATAATATACCAACAAGTGTACCACCACCACCACCACTACTATGTCTTCTCAACAAAGCAGCAGCAGCAGCAGCACATGTTGGAGAGGTGAACGAACCTTCCACCTTCCTCCCTTCACTGCCACAACCAAAATATGATCATTCACACAAATTTCTCACTATATATATATACTGTACATACCCACACCTGCTGGACATACTCTATATATTTTATGTATACACGTATACTTCCTTCAGCTAGTCAAGAATGATAATGATAAAGATAATGATGATGATGATAATAATTACTAATAATATTGCAGCAATAATAATAATAATACTAATAATACTAATACAGCAGCAATAATAATGTATACAGAAAGATGGTATTTATGTCAATGGGCTCGGCAACAGGGAAACATCACTTGGACAGGATGTAAACAAAATAATGAAATGTGTGTGAAAGGATTTATCAAGGAACTTTACTTATATGTCTGTTGGGTTGAGTTGGATTAGGGGAGGTGAACGGAACTGTATTGGAGTTGGTGATGATGATGATATGACTGACTGACTGACTGACTGATTGATTGACTGACTGATTGACTGACTGACTGATTGATTGACTGATTGATTGACTAACTGACTGATTGATTGACTGAGTGACTGACTGACTGATTGATTGACTGACTGACTAACTGATTGATTGACTGACTAACTGACTGACTGATTGATTGATTGATTGATTGACTGACTAATTGACTAACTGACTGATTGACTGACTAACTGACTGATTGATTGACTGCCTGCCTGCCTGCCTGAGTGACTGACCTGTGAGAAGAGGGAAGACACTGACATAGTCCGACTGGGAGGCCTCCATGACCCAATTCCACCCCTGTGATGAAAAGTGAACACATTACTGTAATTAACTATACAGTAATAACATTCAATTGGTCTTTTATATTTACCTCAACTGATAACTTTATTGGTACTGAAGAGTTCTATATAAATCTCATATATTAAACACTGTAGAAGGAAGGAACCAATTGGTACAACATCATGTACAGTCGCAGTCAAATATAATCATCCATATAGTAGTAACTCAAGTAAGGGTTTAACAGCTTCCCTCTGTTCCTGAGATGATAAACTTTCAAATGAATAGGTTAACTACCATCTTTTAATTTAATACAAGCAGCAATGCACTACTTAAAAAAATAATATCATATGTGAACGTGAAAACATTACACAAGTAAGTTGTTTGAGATACCCATATCTATCTATCTATCTATTGACCGACGCCTCAATCCCCGAAGGGGTGGCCACAAATGAATTGCCTCCATGAACCCCTGTTCCTCGGTAACTGGCATCCTTCCTCTCCAAACATATTCACCACCAATCCCTGTAATTCCCTCTCATCGCCACTTAACAGAACTGTATCATCAGCAAACAGCAGCACAGGTAACTTCCACTCACTTCCTTCCCTTATCATAAGTACACCAACATTCACTGCTCTTCCCTGTATTTCTTTCATGACTCCATCCATATATACACTGAACAGCCATGGAGACATCACACACCCTTGCTTCAACCCAATGTTCAAGTTGAAGAACTCACTTTGTTCACTTTCCACCCATATGTGGATGTTTATTATTGACCACGACTGTAATTGATAATATAAGTATCGGTACTATTATTATTTATCTCCAACTTTGTCTCTATGTAATGCTAACTTACCGAGTAAAAGCTGGCCAGGCCATATCCAGATCATATCCTGAGGGAGGCAGATCAAACTTCAGATCTGAGAGGTTATAGAGTGATGAGTAGAGTGCCGGAGCATAGGTAGGATGGAGTAGTGGTGCCCCATCTTGATAACACTGCCTGGTGACTCCTCTGTTCTCTACACACTGCTGCACCACATCACCAAGACACCCGTGAACCAGACAGTACCTCACCAAACACCTCACACGTCCTACGCCGGTCTTCAGCTGTCGGGGATCACAGGAGAGACAAAGCATCTTCAACGAGGAGTTCAAAGAATGTGCACCAAAAATATGACATGTTATTTTTTGTGTCGAGTGAGTTCAATGGTGCTTATTTTTAATTTGTGTTGAGTGAGTTTGCTGGTGTTTTTTAAATATTTCATCAGTTGTGTCTCTATGTAAATAAGAAATCATAGGTTGTTTGTAAGTTTAAGGAGGAGATTGTCACATATCTGAGTCTGGGTGGTAAAGCATCAAGACGTTTATATTTCAGTTACCAAATTTCCCCTGGAGAAAATAAACTACTGTACACAAGAAATAGGAAAAATATAACTGCCAGGTTGGAAGTTAACAATACAAGTTTAAATTAAGGTGGTAATTTTTTTTTTGATACATTGGAGTGCCATGATTCCTCCAAAGTATGCTAGGAAACAGGACCAGAAGAGCAAAAATAATGGTGTTTTGTTGCTTGGAATAGTTGGGAGGAATCAGTTGCTCCAAATTTACCAACACAAAACTTCCCCCATAATGTGCTACCAATAATAGTCCCAAAGGATCCTACCTCTGTGTTGGCCTTGACCACTCGGAGTCCATCGTGAATGTTGCGTCGGTCAGCCAGACATCGACATACATAGTGCCACAAGTCCCGTCGACCACCAAGGAGGCCTCCACGCTCTGTAGTAATAATAATAATAACAATAATAATAATAATAATAATAAAAATAATAGTACAGCAGCAATAATAATAACAATAATATAGCAATAATAATAATAACAATAATACAGCAATAACAATAATAATAATAACAATAATAATAATAATAATAAAAATAATAGTACAGCAGCAATAATAATAGTAATAACAATAATATAGCAATAATACAGCAGTAATAATAATAATAATAACAATAATACAGCAGCAATAATATTAATGTGTCTGGAAAGATGGTATTTATATCAATGGGTATGTTATTGTTAAGGGGTGTAGGTAAGGCAAGTTATGGGTTTAGTAATGATATAATGACACACACACAAAAGATACTATAGCTTTCATGGTACAGTATTATAAAAACCTGTTGTACTGTAGACCTACTTGTCATCATACTTTGTAGCCTATCACTTTTCTGGCATATAAGGTACATTTTACTCTTTTACAACTGCTGTATTTTGTCACTATTTACTGTACTTTCTTATTACAGTATATATATTTTGGATATTTTACTGCTTTTCATGGTAATAAATGGGATTGACTATTTCCTACATTAGTTCTGCTTTATTCTAAAAAAAAAATACATGCAGTTTTGTTTCTCAAAGATATTTATATCATGTGCCATAAAAGGTTTAGTATTCTGTGACTATTATTAAACACAACTACTATATCCTTCTTTATTCAGAGTGGTTCTAACACAAACTACTTTACCATTCTTTAGGTAGAATGGTTTTTACACACTTACCCCTCAGTCCAGATGTCAGAAAGAATTCCAGTCTTTCACAAAACTGGTGAAGGTGAGTACTATCATCATTTACAGGACAACCAATCTCATTAAACTCACTTCTCATGTTCTCCACATCTCCTGTAGAAAGCAAGCAAAAATTACCATCTACAAATTACATGCACAGAATGGAAGATAACAGAATGGTTAAGAGAGTCTGTTGTAATGAAGTTGAGGGTTGAGTGGAAAATAGATCTCTTCTACCATACACACCATCCATTGGAGAACTCCCATGAGTGGAAATGATAAACTAATTGACTTATTTTACTACAGCAAATAATATTATAAAAATAATACAGTTATCAAGGAGAATTAAACTAATATTTGAACCTGGTTGACTGGTAGTTACTAATGAATGGAAAGATTTATACTGTATAGGATATATTGAAGATAATCACCTTTATTTACAATTAAATTACTTATATACATATACAGGTTGTTTTAATTTTATATATGTCATACCTTGAAGTGAATGTAGAATCTTTTCAAAGTTCACTCCCATGGGTTTCTTATTCATTGCCATCTTTCTACACCCGTGTCCTGTAAGTTGTAGAATAATATTATATATAATAATAACACCAATCTCCTACAAATAACCAATATAATTTTACTTGGAAAAATATGTGTACAATACAGTAATTTATAATCCTAGTTCCTTAGATACAGAGTTGGGGGGAAAAGTTTCTCACCAGAATTAGATGATGTATAGGAGTCAGAGATACACCAGGCTTAACACAAAGTCTGGCATTATAATGAAGTAGTTTCCCTTAACATATTTGGGCCCATTAATATTTTTGGTGTACGAGGTTCGAGGCGCGGCAAGTATTATAATCAGAAAAATGTCCTGAAAGAAAGAACATAAACATAAATTAATGTCAGGCAAATAAGTTTAATGGAATAAAAATTAAGAGTGTTGCCTAAGGAAAAAATAGATAATAATAATAATAATAATAACAATAACAATAACAATAACAATAATAATAATAATAATAATAATATTGTATTTACCGCCACTCAAATAAAAAGATACTGTAATAACAATTCAGTGTGTACATCGTCCGAGTAGACTGCTAATGTTAGCCCCAGGTAGTCTACCCCAGTTATGTCCCGATAGTTTGCTGCGGTCCTGATTAGGTTAGGTGAGGTTTACCTAATTCTATCTAATGCATTATAGTGTTTTTCAGATGAATCTATAGTTCACACATCTGGTATAAATAAGTGGTTTTGGAGATTAGGAGGGGGCAGGGGGTGGGGGGGTGATATCTCCACAAACACTCATTTGTAAACAACATAATCGTCAAAAACACACCATAAAATATTGCATTCTGAAAATCTTGAGTTGTAAAGACATTATGGACAAACGCTTGAATATAACCCAATATATGAATATCAGAAAAAAGACGATATAACGCAACACCAACATAATTCGTGCATAATAGTCTACGTTATATTAAGTTTTATATTGATTGATGGATTTATTTATAATAGGCGCTGCAATAGTAAGGTCATATGGCGCCAGAAGATGAGACACCAAGCAGGAAGGATATAATAATAATAAAAAAGGACAATCGAAGAACAGAAATAATGTAAATTTAGAAACAATGATGTTTTTTTGACGTGTTATTTAAATAGATTTTGATGTTTTTTGACGTTATATTTAAATAGAAACTGTGATTAAATTAACTTTTGTTATTTTCTTGCTTGTGTTAAAGGCAATAGATCCTAAACACCATAGTGAGTTAGAAATAAACAATATAAATAATAAATAATGAGTCCAACACACCCACCCACCAAAATAAACACAAACAGCTGACTGACCTTGTTATTGTTATTATTGTTGTCTTTTATATTCCTTTACCTTTTTAACCACTGCTATCCTTTGTTTCCAAATGATTTTATTAGAAATTAATGTAAGGAAATTTTTTTACTATGTTGGAAAATATTTTGTTTGTCAGAAATTTTAGTTAATATACTTATTGGAATACGTAGAACATAACTGCAAAATACTAAAAGAACGCACACTGCAGCTGACCTAAAAGACATGAATGAACCTCAAAATATAATATAAGACGTCATCTGGTCGTCCAAGCGGAGGATTGGGGTAGCAAGACCGTCTTGGGAGCGCTTGGTTTCAATGACGAGAACTGACCAAATACTGTGTTCTCGTCGTCCAGATACGGATTGGGCAGAAACAAAAGAAAGTTTGTAAACAAAGTCGTAAGAAAATACTACAAATTGGTCAACTTTTCCTTCACTTTTCTCATATTATGAAGCAAATTTGTGTCCTAAGTTGCATGTATTATATACCAAAAGATGCAGAATTAAGAAACGAATAAGATGAGACCAACTATACTCCATTTACTTATACTTGTCCCGCCGCTCCGTTTGAGCCTAGCCCCAGGTATGAATGGAGCTCTCTGATTGGCTGCCAGGACGCTCAAGGTACCACGCCATTTCTTGTAAACAACCAAGCACTTACTCTGCCTTTGAAAGACGACATACCTCTAATAATTTACGTTTAGCTAGATTATTATATAGGTTATGCATTTTTATCTTACACCATTAAACTCTACATTAAAGCCGTATTCTGACTTAAACTCGCTATAATATTTTTTCTTTGGTCTGTAGGCCTATTATGTTTTGGAGAGTGTTTTTAGGTTCCAAATTTAATGTAGAGTTTAATGGTGTAAGATAAAAATGCATAACCTATATAATAATCTAGCTAAACGTAAATTATTAGAGGTATGTCGTCTTTCAAAGGCAGAGTAAGTGCTTGGTTGTTTACAAGAAATGGCGTGGTACCTTGAGCGTCCTGGCAGCCAATCAGAGAGCTCCATTCATACCTGGGGCTAGGCTCAAACGGAGCGGCGGGACAAGTATAAGTAAATGGAGTTATAGAAGTCTCTTAATATAAACTCGCAATCCAAAATTTGTATCCAAGTCTTGTTGAAGTTTCGAATCATTTGACGTATATACTAGTGATCCAATTACACGCTAGCTTATCCTGTTTCATATTTGCTTGAGCTCGCTTATAGTACACTCGATGAGGCTATTCGATCAAAGCAAGGCTGCTGGATGCATATTTTGTATTGCTAGTGTATGTATTATGAGTAAAGTTTCTGTTTTGTACCGTAGTTTGAAAGATTATAATTATGATTGTGGCCTATGTAAGCTGTATGTAGGCCTATGTACTGTACGAGTATGTATATATACATGTATGTATGTCCTGTTTCTCTCCCTCGACCACTTAATACACTGATAGCAGACCACAGCCCTATTAAGTCTATATATATCTAGTGATAAATATATACAATAGTTGGTTTGAGTTCATATCAGAAGATGGATGGAGGGAGCTCTTCTTTCTTCCTTGTCATCCTGTTATTCATTATTCATCATTCCTTCCTTTTTATCCTAACTTTCTTCCTTCCATTTCTCTTATTATACTTATCTCTTCATCCCTGTCATCCTTCCTTCTTTCCTCCCTTTTCTAATTTACAATCCCTCCTACCTTTTCTCCTCTCTTCCTTTCTTCGTATATTTCCCACTTCCTTCTCGTCGTTCACCAGTGTTGTTGCAGATTGTGTTTATCGTCACAATAACGACGCTCGCAGTATTTTGGTTTTCTTCATCAGCCATAATATTGCCTCACTGTATGTTACAACATACTGAAACGTGGGTAGCAATGACCGTACACTTTATCAACATTAACCCTGAGATTACTGCTGTTGGCGAGTTTGAAAGAGTGGCATTCCTCCAAACTATGCCACGAAATAACAGGTTAACATCTACCCACAAACATCATGACTTCCTAACAGGCCTGGCAGTCATTATTCTACCTTTATTCATTCACTATCTTTCTCCACCCAGTCAATAGTTTATGCAATGATACATCTTAAAACTCAGGATATATATACTGCAGGTAGAACTCAACCAATGCACCTGGTAACCCAAGGGATGGAATAACACTAAAGTAGTGTAGTGTCTGATTGTGGGTTTGTAAGCTGATTCAACACAAGTCGTTATGAAACTTTAATTAAGACTGAGGAGACATACCTTAATGTTATAAAGCAATATAAGACTAATGGCAGAAAACTTGTAAAGTACAAAAGTATACAGTATCTGTTTTTAAGGTAATTTTCTAAGGTACAGTATTGATACAAATGTTTGTATTTACACTTTATTTTAGGATATATTCACCAAGGTTGTAAACATCTCAATTCTCTTAAATTATGGTACATGCATACACAGAGGTCTAGTGGTGTTCAGCCTGTTCTGCCAACCTCTTGGCTTCAAACTTGGCCACATTTTCGGGTGAGCATGCTGGAAATAGAATTCACAATTAATAATACCAAGAACAGGATTACTGAAGGAAAATAATTGATAAGGTTTCACAGGATTGCTCAGAGGGAGTTGCTTAGCACATTCAACCAGTAAAGACAACTACAGTATAATTAAATAATCTTCATGACATCTAAGAATGATTAGGGCAAAGAGAATCATCCAATGTTA
This sequence comes from Petrolisthes manimaculis, assembly GCA_034508575.1. Classification (NCBI taxonomy): domain Eukaryota; kingdom Metazoa; phylum Arthropoda; class Malacostraca; order Decapoda; family Porcellanidae; genus Petrolisthes; species Petrolisthes manimaculis. Next base: position 19,405 of record JAWZYT010003691.1, on the reverse strand, counting down.
TTCAGAATACTTAACCAATATTAACCTGACATAACATCTTTTGTTATTTTTTTTTAATCTTATATACAACAGAGGTACAATTTTGGAATCTTGTTGGTCTGTGTGTATCTGACTGCATTATATGATAAGAACACCATTAAATATAAATAAGGTTTATACACTGTACACACAATCAAAAAACTATTGAGCAGGTGGGATCTGATGGTTCTGTAACTGATTGGCACAGCTCATGATGCCCTTCAAAGAAACAAGCCATTATTCAGTATCTCTTCTCTTAGGCGTTAGAACATTTTGGGCGAGAATTGCGAGAGAAGTATTTGATTGTGTGTACATGAGTTGTGAAACTTACACATTTTCTGGATTTTGTAGAAGATGGGAGCTGATATTAGCAAACCTGCTGCATAGTATCGGAACAGCCAGACGTGCTTAATGTACATCTGGTATGGGAATGCAGCAAGCTTGGCTGAGAAGGTATAGGGGTATTTCATTGCCCTTCCACTCATCCTGTCGGGTTTCAGGCGATTCACCAGGTCTTCAAGAGGATTGGCTGAGGAGCTGAAACCATGATTGTTCAGTTAGTGATCAAAGATAAGAATTAAACTTACACACACAACCTATAATCTATAATAATAGTTCTTTCATATATTTCTTGTCTTATGAGCCAGTACTAATTTCCTGTTGCTATGGCAGCATTTTATAATTTGATTAATATTTGTTTTGATGTCCTGAATGATGAAGCTAATGGAGTATTGGTCTCATTTTAGGGACAGTCATCTTCATCAAGGATGCTCATTTCTATCTATAGGTAGCCTAGGCTGTCTGTCTCATCAATGACTCCCCACAATTAATTGAAAATAGACATTATAATCTTTACAGACTTGAAAGAATAAATATACATACTGAGCATCAAGGCTAATACAGAACTATACTGCATACATGTATACTACATAGCCCTTGTGAGTCAAAAAACAGCAGAAAAATAGTACTGCCATTACATCTACAGTATTATGGTATAAAAAATAAAATACATTAAGACATTACAATAAACATGTGCATAAACAACTAATAAGCTTTAAACTCATACAATATCAAGACATTTTTACAGGGCTGGTGTACATCTGAAAATTAAAAAAAAACTAAAGCATTGTACAGGATATGAATTATATCTGAAACCGTACTTGAGTAGATCTGATATTATCTAAGCAAATATTTTATCACTTATTAATAAAATTTGTAGGTGTCAGGATCTTTCACTTCAGGATAGGAAGAGCAAATATAAAATATGGTATTATGTGAAGCTGTGCAACCAAAACCACATAAATACAACTTAACCCTTAAACCACACTGACAGCAGACTTTCTGATAATGAATCTGGAGGAAGTTATTGGCAGTGGAAGTAGAGGAACTCCCTTTCTCACACAAAGTCTCTTTCAGTATGACGGCACTTTAAACACTAAACCATAAAGGTATTGCCTTCAACTCTTAACTAGAAATAATGAGGATACTTAATTGCTGCTGTTGCATTAACAAGAAGAGTGATTTCCCTCCATGGAATAGTGCAGTCAACTGAACTGAAAAAGTCAGTTTCATAATACAGTACAGTATTTTAACTGTGACACTATAGATCTGATTGCTGACAGCTGGAAGCAGTTTAGGTGTTAAGAGTACAGTAATTATAAAAAACAATACAGTACTTTGTGGTTGAAAGACCAATATACAGCCTATAATATAGTACAGTACTGTATATTGATAAAGCTTATTAAAAACATACAGGTACACTAATAGAAATAAAAAAGGGTAATGGCAAACACCAAAGATAAGAAAGAGATGTGTATCACAGATTTATAAGTTTGCATAACCAATTTGCATTTTACAGTCTGTGGCAATGATGGGTTATGGAATACTGTACAGTACTGTATGGTATAAATATATATTTGTCCTCCTAGACTTTGTAAAGCTAATTACCACAGTCTACCAATCCTTTGTAATTTTGTCAGCTGTGATACAAGTTCTTTTGTCATAAGGTTTATTATAGACACAAAAATAGAGTACAATACTAGACAAGGGTTTATGGTACTTATCCCACCTCTTGCCTTCTGCTTTGATGTCAGACATTTTCCTGGAGAGCGTGTAATTATGCAACATTATCAAATATATACGATGTTATACAGACTTATTAGTTTAGTTAAAAGATTTACTGAAGCTGTAATTCCTGTATTCAAATCAAAAGATATACTGTACATATTTAATGGCTCAGGCTGTAATATAGCTCAGCCATATTACATGACCTCATTAAAAGATATAGGTACAGTATTGTACTAGCCTATGTGTTTGGTGTTAAAAATATGTCATATAGTATAAGACATAGACAATTGTATAGTCCTCCATTTGTCTGGCAGTCATATAGGCTATACCAATAGTGTACAGAAGATATTTATACAGTAGCTACATTATAATATGTGGTGTTTGAGGAAAATTTTATATAATGGAGTTTGTGATTCATATCCACAATAATTAGGACAACACCTCAAACCTAAAATGAAAATATATACTGTATGTACCAGAAATAATTTGTATTATATATATTCCAAACATACAATGACCAATAATAATATTGGATTCTGTTAAACCAGATATCAACCATATATTTCTGAAAAACAGATAGTGCAATTATTTATTTGAACGTTCTTAGCTTAGTTTTGGTATTTAATTAACTAGACTATTGCCATTTTGTAGCAGTGTTTCCAGATCTGGCTGGATCCCAGTATTCTGCACTGGTCAGTTCCTTGTACTTTACCACGGTTAATTCCCAGTAGTTTGCCCAGGTTAGGTCCCGGTAGTTGGCCCAGGTTAGGTTCCGGTAGTCTGCTGTAGTCTAGGTTATTCTTTCCAAGAGTGGAATCATCTCATTTAGTTAATAGCCCCAATTGACACATTTAGAAATAGGATCATCAATCATTACCTTCCTAATCCTCAACCCACAGTTCCTGATCCAATCCACCCTCATCCTAATCCTACCCTGGGGTGGTACTTATAAAGAATTTATGATTTTATCCTAAACTTCGTCATAGTTAAGATGAAGACCTAACTTTCATGTCCTAAGCACTAAGTCTTCGTCCTAATGCGAGACTTAGCTGGGTGAAAATCATAGACGATTGAAACAGTTATCTGCTAAATGTAGTAAGATTTTTTTTATAATATTGTTATAATTAAGGAAATAAAGAAAGGAAAATAGTGAAAATAAATTTTAGAATAATGAAGCGCATAGTATCATACTTTTTTTTTATATGCAATGCATAGAATAATGCAAAAACATTGTGTGTAACTAAAATTTATGGACAAGACATACCGACTGGCGACTTATACGTTCTACCGCCCGAGGCCTAATATCGTTTTCGGACCAAAGATGCCTTATTTATTTCATCTTAATAAGCTTTATTATTATAGCAATATTTATGTGATGTTCTATAACGTACATTGAATCATATTTTCAATGCAGAGGGATAATACCAGGCCTGTATAAGAAGAAAATCTGTGATATGTAGGGAAATGCTAATAAGACTTGCAGGTAACATGTCGGGAGTTTACCAAACCTCTAAACGATATTAATCATATTTCGTCGAATATTATTTATTGGGGCCTGGTATTATCATTCTGCATTGAAAATATGATTCAATGTACGTTATAGAACATCACATAAATATTGCAATAATGACAAAATTCATTAAGATGAAATAAATAAGGCCTCTTTGGTCCGAACACAATACTAGGCTAAGTTAGTCCCTTTCCCTACATTTCACGGCCTGGAATTATCCCTCTAATATTCTTGGCCTATTTCTATATATAATTTGATTACCTCTGTACTCGGTCACTCGGTGTACTACTTTATTTATGCCTTGGTGGGGAGTGGCAGAGACTAATTTCATGATTTATATGGAATCCACACACTTTCGGTTGCTTATGACAAAATCTTAAGCCACTAGGATACCCCCGGACCCAGTTTTAGCTAAGACGAGAGTTGTGACGAGACATAAGGATTTATGACTAATTCTTAGGGATTTAGGACTTTTATCCGCCATCTTGAGGCTTAGGACAGAATCATAGCGCTAAGACGAAGACTTAGTGCTTTATAAGTACCAGCCCTGGATCCCTAAATCCCCCCAAGAGCAGCCCTCTGCAGGACCTTTTAACTTGAACTTAATTTCATTTGGAAATGGGGAATTTCCAAAGAAAATGCCATAGAAGAAAAGTGCTTTAGAATGTTATAAAGTAGCGAGTAAAGAAGGTAAAAACATTGTAATACCAACCGACAATAGAGTAACGTTAGATATTTACCATAGTTTTCCCCAAAGTACAATTTATATAACTTAAAACCAATTTTGAAGAACAAGATTCTGTTATAACTAATTTTAAGGTATGAGATCCATTAGCTACAACAATTTATAACTAGATATCCTGTACTATAACTAAAAACCAATACTGTGGCATCATGAAACGAATCACAACTAACGTTAAATTTATTCATAATAATATATGGAAGTAACCGGTACGAAAAGTTAACTTATGAAAAAACGTAATTATTGACTATAATATAATTACTAACTAATCCCTTCTGGTGTAGATAAGTTAGGTGACATTCCTTTAATATGTCCCAAGAGCGTTTGTTGTTTATAATACAGATTTTAAGCAATAAATATAAGTTTATTTTCTTCACCTTCAATAGTTCATCAGCTGATCGTCTGCTCAGTAAAATATATATCAAAATATACCCTTTATAATCATATATATAACTAATTAATCACACTAAAATACATGTTACTATACACTATATGTGATTAATATGTATATAACTACATATATCCCTCTTATACACCATTAAATGTAATTATATTAGTATTTATAATATGTTTTCTTGCTTACCTCGGTGTCCGGCTGGCTGGGTTGGTTACTGAAGCAGTATTGCCAAGTCTACCTTTATAACAGCTGAAATTCCCTTTTTACCTCAACTTCAACATCATAATTTCCCTTTTTACCTCAACTTCAACATCACAATTTCTCTTTTTATCTCAACTTCAACATCACAATTTCCCTATTTATCTCAACTTCAACATCACAATTTCCCTTTTTATCTCAACTTCAACATCACAATTTCCCTTTTTATCTCAACTTCAACATCACAATTTCCCTTTTTATCTCAACTTCAACATCACAATTTCCCTTTTTATCTCAACTTCAACATCACAATTTCCCTTTTTATCTCAACTTCAACATCACAATTTCCCTTTTTACCTCAACTTCTAAATCATAATTTCCAGTTTTACCTCAACTTCAACATCATAATTTCCATTTTTACCTCAACTTCAACATCATAATTTCCATTTTTACCTCAACTTCAACATCATAATTTCCATTTTTACCTCAACTTCAACATCATAATTTCAATTCTTACCTCAACTTCAACATCATAATTTCAATTTTTACCTCAACTCTCATTTATTCTTGAACAATCTGTATATAATTTCTCCATTGGTACCTCTAATTTTCCATGTCTAGGGAAAATTCACCATACTTGGCAAAGTTGCTTGTTACTAACACGACCGTCAGATGGCACCACTGTCTGCAGCGTTGCTATCTATAGTGAAGTTTTCGCTAAATTGGCAGTACTGACTATGTGTCGCATCTTATAAACTTATATTTAACCAATTATTTTCATATTTTCCCATACGTCAAACACATGAATTAATAATTAAATTAATATTGAGTAATATTTATAACACCTCTTTCTATTTTAATTAAATATAAAGTTAGATTTAGTTGAGATAATAAAAGTGTTTACCCTCAGCTGATGACACCAAAACATTGCCCAGTTGGCAGGAGTAGAAATTGTAAGACTAAACCTGTATTTACTAGTACCATTACTATTTATATTTACATTTGAAGGAATATAACCGTAATTACATCATATAGAGTAAATAAGAAGTACATAGATAATTTATGGTTGATGTAACTAAAGTAATCTGTTTGGAACACATGACATTAGAAAAGAAACTCGTAAATTATATCAACACCCACGATATATAATGACTCTAATGTCACTTGTTGTTTATTTCAGTATTCCTCGTGCAATGTAGAGCAAGAAACACATAGAAGAATTACCAAGAGAAGGAATATAAGAAGACAGGAAGAAAGGAAATATGTCTTGGTTGGGTGTGAATCTGAATGATGGTATAAACAGCATTAAAGGTCAACTGTCTAGTATTACACGTACTGTTCTCTCGGAAGACTTGGAAGATATTGATGGTAAGGATAATTAGGGTAAAAGTAGAGAAATACTCCATTCACTATATTGTACTGTATATATATTTTAGTACCTATCATTACTCACTATTTTGGACCATTCTAAGACACCTTTCTTTTATGACATTTTTTTGATGGTAAGACACAGGGCCGTATTCAAGAACATTCGTGGTGGATGCGATGGTGTGGTACCGATAATACGACTCCATAGACAAATAACAGAGCCATCGTATGGATACCACGCCATTGTCAACACCACAGATGTTCTTGCATATGGCCCACACGGCCCACACCCTATAGTCGTTTTAAACTAACCTGGACCCACGGGTGTGATAGCAATAAGTCTGCGCTGTTGTCACATTTCCTCTTTCACTCTCCTGTCTATCAAACGGACTGTCTGCCCGCTCAGAGGTTTTAATAACGTTTGGCTTATAATTTGAAACCTAACCATACAATTTTAATCATTTTTTTCCAATGAGTTTTCCATGAAAAGTTACCTGTACCAGATGAAACAAGGATTAGTCTAACCGATCCTGCACCTACCCTACCTTCCATGGCGGGAGAATGACCAGGAATGAAGGATACTGAGTTACTGAGTGACCCAGGCTGACACATAGTGGGATAGGCCTACATTGTATTGGCAACACTGCTTGAAGTACAGACATTGCCAAGTGTAATACATGGTATACAAAGTTCCAAATACTTGTTTTACCCCAAAAATTCTGATAATGTTCGAAACTATGCAGCCTTATTATGAATTTATATAACACTGCTATCTTTCAAGCAGCCAGTGGTGTGAGAGAGGTCAAAATTAGGGAGAGCGAGAGAAAGAGGAAATGCTGACTGTACATAGTTATCCTAGAAGAGTATTATAACTTAGTCGTCTTGTTAAACTGCTCCTTCAGGGTTAAGGCTTCTCGTTGCTCAGTTTGTACCGTACTATTTTGGAATATGTATCAAACAGAATATATGTTTATGTTAAATCATATATTGTTTTGCAGAACATATACCGGTAATACATATAATATATGTAACTATCAGAAGTGCAGAACAATATACTGTACAATACTATGAATGCTTTTACAGCTTGTTGTAATATATTTTCCATGGTTATTGTCAGTGGTCAGCTCAGACAATGGCAGAGGAACACACAGCCTGCCTGTCACACTCACCAAGTGGCCGCATATTACCACTTATTTACTTGGTCATGGAGAACATACTTAAGGAGATGCATCCTTTTATAGTCATTGGTATTATTTCACAAGAATTAATTTATTGTTTCTCAATCATTAATTTAATCTCTGGTACAATTTATCTTTTTCCTTCTACCATACGGCAACATTTAGGTTTATTTCATTTACTTTCATGAGATAACTTGCTCCACATTTGTATTCTTCATCTCAGTAAATAGGAACTTTATATATCATAAAGTTTCGTCCCTTATTACTGTGTATCAGTACCGCTAACTATCAAATCTTATTCATATACTGTACAGTACTATAGCCTAATTGGTCATGGATAGATTTTCTGATAGTGAATGAATTTTTGTACCTTGTTGTGAATAATAAGCAACATCATAATAATATTATGAAAGTCACTGAAATTTGTGACCACACTTAATATCGCAACTGTACTGTATTTTTTAGGTATAGATAGCTTAGATCTTAATAGTGTATTATATTGGTGGCTTGAGGTTTGGTGAAGTAATGTAATCTTCATAGAACAGTGTATAGTTCACCCAATAATGTTAGTGATCTCAGATTTTTGACACCTGAAATTGGCTGTATCAATTGTAGTCCAGTCCTGAGCCACACACAAATTCTACCTTATTGTTATCAACTTTATAAATGTGGTAATGTAAGGTGGACTGTAGGTATAATGTAGCACAGTATAGTATGAGTTACTGACAACAGCTACCTAATCCATGACTGGGAAGTTGAATTTTTTTTAGACATCTGACTGGCATATATTTTACTTTGGCAAACACTGGTTGGTTTTACTTCAGTTATGAAGATCCAATCTTTTGACACTGTTTTGTATAAAAAATTATATAGTATTGTATATATAGTACAGTATGTACTTACCCCTTAAAGCGCAGGTATATTCGCTCATGTCTGCTCCCCAGCGCAAGCATATTTAACAAAACATAAACAAACCCTTGGCAGATAGTAGGGTTAAGGGTTAAAGTATGGTACCAAGCTATTGTTTCTGCACAAACTTTAACCATCATTGAACAATTCATTATACAATATTGTAGACTATATAGTTTCCTCTGACTAACTCTTAGTTGTATACTGTACATCTTGGGGTGAACCCTGAACTCTACCCATTTTCAAGCACAGTACAGTATCAGTACTAACATTTCCTTGTCTTTTGTGCAGGAGATGAGAGCCAGGTGATTGTCCCTCGAGATCGGATCAAGGAGTTGGAGGCATTATGTCAGCTACAGAAACATGAAGTAAGAAGTAATTTCTTTATCATATCGTTCAATGACTTTTAATAAGTTCAATGTACAGTATTGTACTATATATAGTTCTGATACCAGACTCCCTCTAAGAGCTTCTTCATATGGGATGGCAGCTGTGATGATATCGAGTCATCATTACTGTATATGCAAATAACATTCTTCCAGACCTTCATTTCCATATTCCCTACGTACTCTCTGTGTCATAAATTAATTTACTTGTATTTCATGAACAACTTGTAAACAATGAAATCAACTCTAAAAACATGCATTTTTGTTATAAATGAGAAGTGAGTTGGTGTGTTTTTATCAGGTTGAAAAAAATCACAGAAGGTGATGTGGCCCAGACTGGCTGTTGAGTGTTTATCAAGCACTCCATTGGTGACACTTCTGGCAAGGGAATCAATGCCAGGGTTGAAGAGAGATAATGAGGGTGGGTAAGGTTTGTGGAGGGAAAGGAATGAAGGGAAGAGGTTTGTTGTGGGCAGGAGTGAGTGAGAGACAAAAGTTTATAGTTAAAATAGAGGGAAGCATGAGATGTGTATTGGGTGGTAGGGAGTAGCCTAGATATTTTGTTAGAGGAAGGAGGCTTATAATGGGAGTGGGGAGGTATATAATAAAAGGAAGGTACTTGGAAGTATTGTCTTGGTATCTGCTTATGTATCTATATCTAAAATGTGCTCTGGGCATTAAATTGTGTTATTTTCTACATTTCATGACCCCCCCCTCCCCCCCCAAGCCTGTCCTCCTATTTCCGCATCCCCCAAGCCTGTCCCCTACTCCTGCACACCCTTAAGTAGGATATACAGTGGAGTAAAGTGTTGTATTTACTATTTAACAGCTTGAGGAAGGCCGCCGTGCAAGAGAGGAGGTGGAAGAGAGACTACATGCAGCACATCTCTCCACAGCACAACAGACGTCAACATTACGTTCTCAGCTTCACCAGACACAGGTGGAGACATATAATTTTTGTATTTTCTGTATTCCTGTAGTTATGTGTAATTGTTCACAGCCAGTGTAGTATCAAGTAGGGTCTGTCTCCTAACCTCTGGTCAGTAAGCTTTAACTAGACATGGTTATCCATTACAATATCACCTGTAGACATTTATCATCAACTTGGGATTAATGTAGTACACTATACAGTAACTAGTTTCAACACAGTTTATCCTCGAGAAAGTAATGCTGTCATTGATATTATTTTGGTGGTTGGCGTTTACAGTATCATATATTGAGGTAATTTTGGTTACCAGGAACAGTTTATAAGGAATGAAGGAAAGACACAGTAACTCTTTGGGTACTGGTATTATGGTATAGGGACTTACCAGTTGCTACCCATTCTATTGATATTTGCCAGAGTAAAGTTATATAAGTATCAGTGCAAACTTTGTACTGAATGGATTTATAGATGAAGTAGATAAGTAGGTATGAATTTGATAGCAAGATCAATAAACAGATGCCTGGTTGAAATAATATTGGGAAAATTTTGCATAGATTGTTTGATACATTACAATGATGTGAGAGAGTCCGCTGAAATATAATAGTCTATGCATGATAGTATGATGATGATAGTTTAGATAGATGGAAAAATATAGATGCTGCAAGTGATTAAACCTAATTATAGCAGTAGATTATTGCAAGAGATTATTGCAGAGATTTTGAAACAGCCGGCAGAACTAGGTAAACACTGTTATCAGTCAGTCAGATTTTATCTAAAGAGACAAATATAGATAATTTGTTTGTTTTTATTTCCCTCTTGTAACTGCCATATGTCAGTAATAGATTACTAATATACTGTACTGTATTGTTTTATGTCAGCACACCATATCCTATATGTTGTATTGTGATAATAATGGTTATATGAAATAATCATGTATATCTAAAACATTTTATGTGAATGTTTTGTTTTATTCTGTCACTTTAGTGTAGACTGAGTTGTGTCTTGAATTTTGTTCAATATAAATTTACTTTATTGGTGTATAATTATGGATTGAGTATAATTCTTGAAGACTTAGTATAGTACTGTACTCACAATTATTATAACTATTGTCATTTTTTTAAAAGTATTTTCAAGGCCTTTAGAGTCTCGGCTCTATTTTTCATATCTTCTGTTCTAAACTGTGTAGAAGTCTAATCCTGGGATATATTAAAATCTAAACTGTGTAGAAGTCTAATCCTGGGATATATTAAAATCTAAACTGTGTAGAAGTCTAATCCTGGGATATATTAAAATCTAAACTGTGTAGAAGTCTAATCCTGGGATATATTAAAATCTAAACTGTATAGAAGTCTAATCCTGGGATATATTAAAATCTAAACTGTATAGAAGTCTAATCCTGGGATATATTAAAATCTAAACTGTATAGAAGTCTAATCCTGGGATATATTAAAATCTAAACTGTGTAGAAGTCTAATCCTGGGATATATTAAAATCTAAACTGTGTAGAAGTCTAATCCTGGGATATATTAAAATCTAAACTGTGTAGAAGTCTAATCCTGGGATATATTAAAATCTAAACTGTGTAGAAGTCTAATCCTGGGATATATTAAAATCAAACCATTATTAGGTGGGTCTATGTAAGTTTACAATACAGGTATGATAACCCACCTGAGTCAAAGCCAAGATTTGGAGCAGGCGCCTGGTTTCTGGATGACAGCCCACCCAAAGCCTCCATTGGTTTGACATGTGTGGTTATGTGTGTGTGTATGTGATTTCAGTGATGCCAACCTGCACTTCTCTCTTCCTCAGACTGAACTTCATGAGCTGCGAGAGAAAGCCAGTGAGTGGGGCTGGGAAGCTGAAGAAGTAAACACAGTAGTACCTCTCAACACCAACACTAACAACCATCATCATCAACAACAACAACAACAACAACAACAACAAGATCTGGACCAGTATAATGAGCTTGCTAAACATGAGCAGTTGAATCAAAAGGTTAGTGTTTTACTCATATATTAAGGGGTGCGGGAGTAGGGGACAGGGTTGGGGGGGTATAGGGGGGTTGCGGGAGTAGGGGACAGGCTTGGGGGGTTTAGGAGGTTGTGGGAGTAGGGGACAGGCTTGGGGGGGTTTAGGGGGTTGTGGGAGTAGGTGACAGACTTGGGCGGGATTAGGGGGTGCGGGAAGAGGTTACAGGCTTTCTACAC
>JAWZYT010003691.1:0-2500 GCA_034508575.1 Petrolisthes manimaculis | reverse complement strand
AGTAGGTAGTGTAAGTATAAGTAGGTAGTGTAAGTAGGTAGTGTAAGTAGGTAGTGTTGGTGTTAGAGGGAAAGAACAAAGCTGATAAGAGAAGTGTGAGAGCTTGCATACTCTTATCTTTACTCTCTCTCTCTCTCTCTCTCTCTCTCTCTCTCTCTCTCTCTCTCTCTCTCTCTCTCTCTCTCACACACATAATAAACCAGACAGAAAGTGATATAGGTAAATGAAGAGAAGGAAAAATAGACAATTATCTGAAAAGAGAGAGAGAGAGAGAGAGAGAGAGAGAGAGAGTTAGAGTTAGAGTTAGTTCAAGCAGGTGTTCTTGCAGTTGTGTGTGTAAGCTTGGTTTATGGGGGAGGGGGAGGGGGTACGAAAGGAGTGGGGGGAGGGGGGAGATGTGTCATGAGAGAGAGAGTGAGAGAGAAAGAGAGAGTGAGTGAGTGAGTGAGAGGTAGGTATATAATGGGAGAGAGTGAGAGGGGGGTATATCATGAGAGAGAGAGAGAGAGAGAGAGAGAGAGAGAGAGAGAGAGAGAGAGAGTGAGGGAGAAACAGTTGCAGAGATGGAGGTCTTGAGGTTAGTCAGTCCTAGTTCCTTCCTTCCTTCATCCTTCCTTCCTTCCTTTTTTCCTTCCCTCCATCATCATTCCTTCCTTTTTTCCTTCCCTCCATCCTTCATTCCTTCTTTTTTCCTTCCACCTTTCGTTCCATTCTTCCTTCTCTCCCTTCATCCTTCCTTCCTTCATTCATTTATTCCTTCCCTCCTTTTTTCCTTCCCTCCATCCTTCATTTTCTTCCTTTTTTCTTCCTCCATCCTTCATTCCTTCCTTCCTTCCTTCCACCTTTCGTTCCATTCTTCCTTTTCTCCCTTCATCCTTCCTTCCTTCCTTCTTTTCTTCCACCTTTCCTTCCTTCCACCTTTCCTTCCATTGCTTCCTCCTCTCCCTTCATCCTTCCTTCCTTCCTTCTTTTCTTCCACCTTTCTTTCCATCCACCATTCCTTCCTTCCTTCTCCATTCCTTCCTTCCTTCTCCATTTCCTTCCTTCCTTCTCCATTCCTTCCTTTCTTTCCTTCTCTATTCTTTCCTTTCTTTCCTTCTGTACATGTATTGGTTTATTGCATTGTTTATGTATTGCACACGACTATTGCAATGTTGACCTTCTCCTCCACATACTCCCCTCCCTCCCCTACTTACTTACTCCACCTACCTATCTACTTACTCCCTCACCTACCTACTTACTCCCTCACCTATCTACTTACTCCCTCACCTACCTACTTACTCTCTCACCTATCTACTTACTCCCTCACCTATCTACTTACTCCTCACCTACCTACTTACTCCACCTACTACCTACTTACTCCACCTACCTACCTACTTACTCTCTCACCTATCTACTTACTCTCTCACCTATCTACTTACTCCCTCACCAACTCCTTACTCCACCTACCTACCTACTTACTCCCTCACCTACCTACTTACTCCCTCACCTACCTACTTACTCCCTCACCTACCTACTTACTCCCCTCACCTACCCACTCACACTCCCTTTTTTACTTATACCTCTTGTACCTACTCTTTTCTCCACCTTCTCCCTCCTCCACCTCTCTCTCTCTCTCACACACACACACACACACACACACACACACACACAAAGAAAGTGTACTGTACTTTATTACTCTTTCACACGTTAAAATAAATTAGCATATATATAAATACACAAGTGTGAGTTGAATCATGTAAAATACCATGCATAAATTTTACTGTGAAATATATATACGTGCATGACTGTATGTCGTGTGTGTGTGTGTGTGTGTGTGTGTATGTGTGTTGTTATGTGTATTTGTGGGATGCATGTGCGTATTCATATTTGTCGGTAATGTGTTAGGTATACATGCATGGGTTGGTAATGTATGTATGTATGTATGTATGTGTGTAATTGTAATGTATGTGTTGGGTTACATATATGCTTTGGTATGTATGTATGTATGTATGTGTGGGTTTACCATGCATGGGTTGGTAATGTATGTATGTATGTATGTGTGTAATTGTAATTTATGTGTGGGTTACATATATGCTTTGGTATGTATGTATGTGTGTGATTGTAATGTATGTGTGGGTTACATATATGCTTTGGTATGTATGTATGTAATGTGTGTAATTGTAATGTATGTGTGGTTACATATATGCTTTGGTATGTATGTATGTGTGTAATTGTAATTTATGTGTGGGTTACATATATGCTTTGGTATGTATGTATGTGTGTGATTGTAATGTATGTGTGGGTTAACATATATGCTTTGGTATGTATGTATGTATGTGTGTAATTGTAATGTATGTGTGGGTTACATATATGCTTTGGTATGTATGTATGTGTGTGATTGTAATGTATGTGTGGGTTACATATATGCTTTGGTATGTATGTATGTATGTATGTGTGTGATTGTAATGTATGTGTATGTGTGTGGTTTACATTTATGTATACGTATGCATGTTTTGGT